>JAODAL010006931.1:0-129398 GCA_025379985.1 Phyllomedusa bahiana
CTCCCTGGCAGGAGGTGTCTCTCCTCTCAGCAGGCGTGTCTCTCCTCTCAGCAGCGTGTCTCTCCTGTCAGCAGGAGAGACAAGTCTTCTCCTCACTGAAGAGCTGTGACATCATCATTCTGTATTTTCAGTAGAAGGGGGAAGGTTTGTCTAGTAGAGGACAGATCTGCAGCCTCCTACAGTGTTCTCTTGTGTCTGCAGAGCCTTCATCTCCAGGCTCCACTAGCTCCTTGCTGTGCGATAAGCTGTAATACACACCGCCTGAACTGATGAAACACATGGGAGGAATGCACACTGCCCCCCCCTCCTCACCCTCTGTTATCAGGCAGGGGACTAAGGTTGTGTTATATGGAGGGAACACAGGACATAAGACTGTGTTATATGAGGGAATCTATGAGTTACACAGTCAGTAATTACCCAGATTGTTCACCTTAGAGCTGGGAGATGAGTATACAGCAAACTGCCCTCTCACAAAGCTGGTTTTACTTTCGGTTTTAACAGCTCAGAGGGGATAAACACAGAGTGTGCAGGCAGCCAATCACAATGCAGGGGCGTTTCCTGTCTGGGGGCATATCCCAACAGGCTGAATGAAATGTCAGGCAGCCAATCACAGTGCAGGGGGAGTGTCCAGGATGGAATCCATCCGGGGGAGTGTCCCAACTAGCCAATCCCAGAAAAGGGGGCGTGTCCCAACTAGCAGCAGCAGTAGAAATAGAAAAGATGCACAGAAAAACTCATTCTACTATACTAAGTGACTTAGCTAATGCAAACCAATTATAAAAGTGCTTATTTTTACTGTCCCCATAATCTGAGATATGATCTTTGTAGCGAGAAAACCCCTTTAATGTGTTATGCACAACTTTTACTGTCAAAGGGGTAAGGAATACGTTCAACATCTTCTAAACCCCACCTTTTAAATCAATGGAGCTTCATTTACACAACTGCTATGTTGGTGTTTGGATCAATATTCAAGATAGTATGGTCAAACTACAAAGTTCTACTCAAATGCTAATAATAACACTTCAATCTCTGATTAAATTTTTTTTCAGACCTGCAAACAAAACGGAAATCTGAGTTTAAAAAATTTATAAACCACCACCCTCAAGTTGCCCAACAACTGCAAAACCTCCTTCTACAATAAGTGAAATTGCTGAGTTGTCAGTTATTTTAGTTGTATCCATAATTAGCTGCACTACATCTTCTAAGTGTAATGCTCACATGGCGTGTTTTGGAGCCTGATTTGTGCTGAAATGCATGCCAGAATACGCTTTAAATGTTCACAAGCATTGTTAAATTTAAAATATGTAAATATGCCCCATCATTCAACACATGACCCATATTTCACAAGCGTAATTTTGGTGCGTATTGAAAATTTAAGTGCCTTGCCAATTCTTGAGGTGTTTACATGAGTAAAAGCCCCATAGAAGCAATGATGGAGCGTATTTTCGGCACGTAAGCTTTGTAAAAATAAAATATTGCTTATTGAGAACAGTTGTATTTTTAATGTCACCATTTGAGGTATATATAATGTATTGATTAATCTTTTATTAACTCTTTCAGGAAGGACTGGAAAAAGTCATTCTGCCCCTGTTTTTTTTGCATTTCAAATTTACAACCATTTGCCATTCATCCGTGATAACTTTCAGTCAGTATGATTATATATATATTTTTTTTCACTTTCGCAAAACAAAAATACATTTCACATAAAAAAAAGTTTGTGTATCTGTATTCCAAAGACCTATAACATTTCTATTTTTCTGTATGTGACCTCTTTTTTGCAGGATAAGTGTATGTTCACACGGCGTGTGAACATACACTTTTAGATGTTTTAGATGCATGTTTGTGGTCCATCTAGATGGACCCAAACGCGCATCTAAGGCCATGTTCACACGGCTTAAAATGGGCCGTATTTCGGTCCGTACTTACGCGCCGAAGTGCGCCAATTACGGGCCGAGAACGGCCCCTTCATTACGGTAATTCACAGTTCTCATAGAGAACTATGGAGTACGTCTCCTCTCCCCGCCCGGTGAAGCCGCCGGCGGGGAGATAATAGAGATGTCACTTTCTAGCGGCGTATACGCGCCGCTAGCAGTGATTGTCTATGGGCCGGCGCGAAACGCCGGCCCCCCGCTCACTCCCCCGCTCCCGCCCCCATCCACACGGCGTAATTGCGGGGCGAAATTACGCCCCGCAGTTAAGCCTTGTGAACATGGCCTAACAATGAGCAGTGTGATTTTACACTGCTCAGTGTAAAACATGCATCAGCGTTCAAATGAGTGATCGCGGATGCGTGTTTACACGTTGCATGTTTCCGATACGTCTAGCGGATCCGTTCCAAGAATTGACATGTCAATAGTCTTTATTTACCTTTCCCACATGTTAAAAGCGACTATTGTGGTGAGAAAACCCATTTAAGGGTTAAAGTAAATGACCCAAAGAAACTTCTCTCCTCAAAATAGAAATAGTGGCGCTTTCTGACTGTAATATGTTACGACTTGCTTTATACGTATTAGTAATTATGCTTAATTTTCATTACTCCTCATTTTTTATTATGTTAGGTTGGAATTTTGGTGATTGTGAATCGATTCCCAATTTTCCATACAGTTATGGTCCCAATATACAATGGTCGTCTCAGAACCAATTAATATTGTTTGTTGAGGAAAGAGCATATGTAGATATTATTATATCATAGTAGTACTGGCAAGCACATGGCTCTTGCAGGCGCTCCTACTTTGCAACAAAAATGCCCCCCATCCAGCCAGCAAAATTGGTTCACCTGAATCTGAGGATTGTCCTCAACAAGCACTTCTCCATATCTGAGAAAAAGAAGAAGGAAATAAATGTCTAAATCCAGCAACGCTGTAGAATAAAACTTGACTTATTAGAGACAAAAAAAATCATGATACATATTTCCATGTTTATATTTGTGACACTAATGCGTTTCGACATAGTCCCTATTAATTGAATATCAATATTTTGTAAAAGAACCTACGGTATTTAATTTTGCACGGCTATCTTGTATAAGCACGCACACAGGAGAGTTATCACTTAATGATAAGGACAATGCCAGACTCTGGACTCATGATATCACAAGCTAATATTAATTTGTTTTGCATAATACTGATGTGAATGCTGATCATTTTTGTACAGCACTGCGGAATATGTCAGCACTATAGAAGCAGCAGAAGTATTCATAATAGTAGATCAGCCATAAAATCATTAACCCTTTACGGACCAAGCGATTTTTTTTTATTTTTTTTTTTAAATTTTTTAATTTTGCTCATCATCACATTAAAAGAGCTGTAACTTTTTTTCTTTATTTTTCTGTTGCCATGCCATACAAGAAACTTGATTTTTTTTTCCAAGTACATATTACTTAGTGATTACATTTTATTAACTCTTTAAGGGAGGACTGAAAAAAAAAGTAGTAAATCCAGCCCTGTTTTTGCATTTTAAATTACGTCATTCATCATATGGTAAGCATACTGTGATAGCATTAGTCTACGGGTCAGTACTATTTATGCCAATACCATAACTACATAGATTTTATACCCCATTAAAGGGGTTGTCTCACCACGCTGTTTACAGACCCGAGAAGTGCTTGCACTCATGCATCCTATCTCTTCCTGGTCAGGCTGTCCCATTATTAGTATACCAGCTCCGTATTCAAAGTTCTGCTAATTGCTCTGACATGAGAGCAGGAGATTTTTTATTCTGAAGTGCAGAGAAGTTTCAAAGCTAAAGTAAACCAAAGTAATTATTCTCCTTTGGTTGTTAGAGCAGATAAAGTCAAGCTGCTGTAGGTACTGTGTGCTCTCCTGTGTGATAAAGTCATCTCTAAATATCAGAAAAGACAAACGCCAGGGGAGAGCAGGTCGGAAATAAAGGGAAACCAGAGTTCACTCAGAGCTGATAAAAACGTTCTTATCTCCTTAAACAAAAATCAACAAAGCAATGTATTTGGAAAACATCTTTATTTACTGTTGCCTACATGTTGAAAGTTAATCTCTGTAGTGAGACAACAGCGCTATAGCGCAGTTCCTAGAGCAGCTGCAGCCCTGGTAGCTGTAAACCCCGCTTTGAGACAGCAATGCCAAAATACACCGTCAGCCGCTAAAAGACAGTGGGCAGTCGTTAAAGTCAAAGTGTTTTAATATACATGGAAAAAATATATATTTCAGATAATGAACATAAGTGTTCCTGTTTGACCGCCCAAAAAATTGGAACAGAGGCATCCAAACCTCCGCCACCCCTCAATCACCCTGACCCCTATGCCACCCACTCCCAAGGCATGCCATTATAAAGGAAAGGATAGCCCCTTCTCATCACTACTTTGTATCACACTTTGTCATATTCCTCTCCCCCATTGTGTAAACGCTGCTTCTTGTCCATTTCCCCACTATTCGGTCCTCATATAACCCACTGCCAAAAGTCACTGACGCCATAACGTTCTCGTCACCCATTTCCCGCCTCATAGTATAGTGCCCCCAACAGCCGCCTCTAAACTGACTCCAGCTCGAGCCACAGCTTTTCTTCTACCCACGCGTGCGCACACTCCAGCTCGAGCCACAGCTGTTCTTCTACCCACGCGTGCGCACACTCCAGCTCGAGCCACAGCTGATCTACACACGCGTGCGCAGACGCTACCTCGAGCTACAGTTATTCTACCTACGCGTGCGCAAACTCCAGCTCGAGCCACAGCTGTTCTTCTACCACGCGTGCGCAGACTCTACCTTGAGCTTCAGTTATTCTTCTACCTACGCGTGCCCAGACTCTAGTTCGAGCCACAGCTATTCTTCTACCCACCTCAACCCCAGCAGCTGTTCTTCTACCCACGCGTGCGCAGACCGGTGCACCCCGAGCGCTAAGATAGCCCTTTTGAACCAAAAAGATAAGAAACGCGTTAACCCTTCTACCGTCATTAATTTCCGTAAAGTTCTATGTGTAGACATATATGACGTTTCGCTTTTTACACGTCCCACGTCTTTTTGTTATAGAGAAGTCTATTCGGGCCACTCACTCACTTGCCCCGACCCCTACTGGCACCCCTACATACACACTGCCCTACAACCGCCACACAAGACGTCTCTAATTCATTCGAGACTTTGACTCCGCCCAATGTGTTCACGTGACGAGCTGGCACGCCTCCTCCAAACATCTCTATAACGGCGCAGCAGTGTGTGGTAGGCAGGGTATCGGGGAGTGCGAGGGGCGGATAGTGTCAGTCTGAGCTCATCATGCCCGACCAAGAGCAGCTCCCTGCCGCGGCTCCAGCCGGTGATCCAGCCCCAGCAACTACCCCAGACCCTACTCCATCTCCCACCCCCACCCCAACCGTCACCTCCGAGCTGGTGCCTATCCTGTGGTCCATGGGGCAGAAGCTGCTGTACTTGCTGCCCGTGTACATCTGCGGCTACCTGGGCTTCAGTGTAGTGTTCGTCATGATCGGGTTGGGGGTTTACTTATGCTGGAAAAGTACGAGGACCAACAAACTGGAGAGTTTTAAGGCGGCTATCGAGACCCTGGAGACCGAGGAGCAAATCACTGCCCACCGCATCTTCAAGGATACTAAGGAGCTGCCGTCCTGGGTGAGTCATCGGTGTCCCTTCTCTTACCACTTATCGTTCCGATCTGATCGATCAGGGCTAGGCGATCTACTGACATGGGCTGCTCATTCAGATGACACGTACTGTCAATGGAAACTTGGATGGATCTTGGTGGTACAGGACTTGGAGTATGACAGCTGCAGGAGGTCAGGGCATGCTGGGACTTGTAGTTTTGCAGCAGTTTGAGGATCAAAGGGTGGTTTATTTCATGATCGCCCCCTACTGCTGTTTCACAACTTAGATTGAATGAAAGAAAATCCAATCTTGGGGCAATGTCTTATTATTATAAGCCATCTTTCTATTGTGCCAACCTATTTTGCAGCACTTTACAATCTAGAGGGTATACTAGATTCAGGACTGGGGCAAGGGATCCTGGTGCCCTATCCAGCTAAAGCATATAGTGCCCTCCTTATGAAAAAATCAGCCCATCCATACCTGCTTGTGCCCCCTTTTCTCTTTAGGATGAAGTGCTGCCCTAACAATCGCCTTCCCAGTCCTGACTGGATGCCACTCTTTGCCAGTCCAGATGCATTCTGATTTGCTCTGTTATGGTGGCAGAAGTCTTTCTATTGTGTCTGATGTGTAGGGATGGATATCGGCACACGAGTAGTAGCGTAGTGTTGCAGGGATTGGCACATTTATGTCAGTGGCTGGAACGCTGCCCATGGGTAGCACAGCTGTTTGGGGCATCGGTAGTTGTCACTTTGGCAGCTGGCATATTTTTATGCGGGCATTTGTGAGATCACTTTGGGGCTATGTAGGTCGCATATCTGATGTCCATGTTTGCGCTGGGTTGGGTTGCAACTATTCTTGGTTTCTGAATATTGGTGGGTATGACATGGCATAAGAAAAAGCTACATTAACCAGCGTACCACAAGCCCATTATGGAAGCAGAAGGGTTCTTCTCAGCTATCAAACCCAGGAGGCCCAGCAAGTGTCATGGGCAATTATCAACTCCTCGCAGGGGCTTAGACTAGGTGGTGTATGTTTGGCTTGTACGCCAGGAAAGCTCCCGTCTTACACGCAAAACGCGTCCATAGGATTAGATGACCCGACAGAAGACAAATGTGTGTCTTCTTGGCCTTTGCTTGGCCGGTATGCTGCAAATAAAAAAGGTATAAAATAGTGCAGGAGACCACTAACAACCCCAGTCATACAATTTTGTTTTACAATGCGGCCATAAAGGGGAAGGATTTTACGATCTGGCTACATACACGCCCTGAGGTCTATGGTTAAGGATTGGACCACAAAATACACTTGTCAACTATCCAGAGGTCATGAAGGTCTGATTGCTGAGGGTCTCACTACTAGGACCCCCACCAGTTACTAAAATGGGGTTCCCAATTCCCTGTCCTTCCTTGGGTTTGATTGTAGCAGTGGTTGTGAGCATTTTCAACCACTGCTCCATTCAAAGCCTATGGAAGTGATGGAGATAACCGAGCATGTTCGACCACTGCTCCATTCAAAGCCTATGGAAGTGATGGAGATAACCGAGCATGTTCGACCACTGCTCCATTCAAAGCCTATGGAAGTGATGGAGATAACCGAGCATGTTCGACCACTGCTCCATTCAAAGCCTATGGAAGTGATGGAGATTAACCGAGCATGTTCGACCACTGCTCCATTCAAAGCCTATGGAAGTGATGGAGATAACCGAGCATGTTCGACCACTGCTCCATTCAAAGCCTATGGAAGTGATGGAGATAACCGAGCATGTTCGACCACTGCTCCATTCAAAGCATATGTAAGTGATGGAGATAACCGAGCATGTTCGACCACTGTTCCATTCAAAGCCTATGGAAGTGATGGAGATAACCGAGCATGTTTCGACACGTGCCCATTCAAAGCCTATGGAAGTGATGGAGATAACCGAGCATGTTCGACCACTGCTCTAAAAGGTTGTGGAGTCCAGCACCCCATCTTAGTGGTCAGCAGGGGTCCCAGCAGCAGGGCCCCTCAGCAAACAGACATTTATAACCTATCATGTTCATGTGGGTAGGTAAAAAAAACGTCTAATTGGAGACCATAAAGGTGATGTGTCTCTATACCTAGGATGGTCTGTCTTTAGCTTCATCAAAGTGTTGTAGCCGTTGGGAAAAGTTAATCCCTTTCCGATACTGGACGTATAGTTACGTCATGACCTGGATGTACTTCTTGACATTTGGCATAATTGTACGTCATGGCGATTGTATAGGATCTGAAGCGGTGTCCGCACAATCGCCACAGGAGACCGGCTGTAACTGACATCCAGGCACCTGCACTACCGGCTGAGGTCGGAGTTAAAGGGGTTTGTCTACACATAAATTGATCTCTCATCTAACCTCCAGTCCTGTATTTACTTGATTCAGGGGCGTGTTTTACTGGCTTCCACTAGGCTGCAGTAAAGCCAGGATCTGTTGCAAAGCAACCCAGTGCTGGCAGCCTATCAGAGATACACTCAAACAGGTCTGGTAGCGTTTAGCGACCAGGAGCTGATGCAGACCCAACATGCGGGGATATCTAGGAATAGGTGGGACACTGTTTAATGGACATATATTGTCGAAAGTGGACTTTTGTTTTTGCAAGATCTTTAGCATAAAATGCAATCCTCGTAGTGAGACAACCCCTTTAACTGATCCTCGCTGTTTAAGTCCTTAGATGTCGTGGTCAATAGTGATCGTGGCATGTAAGGGGCCTGATGGAGGGAAGCGGCTCCCTCTGTCTCTCCTCAGCACCTCTGTGATGTGATCCAAAGGTGTCATAATGGCCAGAGGCAAACAATGGCCTCCGGTCTGTCTGTGATGTAAGCAGGCTGACAGTTGGTAATCCGCTGCAGTGCAGTCGTGTCCTGCAGTGTATTATAACAGCGACGGGCACCTGCATAGTTTAGTCCTATACTGGGACAAGAAAAATGAGATGAAAAAAACCCCCACACACTGCTCTTTCCCCATTACAAATGCTTATTACTCCAAAAAAGAAAAAAATTAAACCAAAAAATACCACACTGGGCCTCATTTGGGATATTTCTAAAAATGGCATAATCCGTGAGAGGGTGATCCATTTTGAGTTGCCTTCCTCTGTTAACTTCTACTGCGTTCCAGTAAAAAATTAATTTAAAATCTGCAAAAAATTAAAAATGTAATTGTGAAATTTCACCTCCACTCTGCATTAATTCCTGTGGCACCTAAAGGGTTAAAAAAAAACCTTAATAAATGCTTTTTTGTACTCTTTGAGGGGAGCATTTTTTTTAAATGTGGTTATTTATGGGGGTGTCTACCATGCAAGCCCCTTACAGAACCGAACTGGTCCCTCAAAAGTTCGTGTTGCATATGTGAAACATTGCAGCTAAACGTAAAAGCCTCTTAATGTCCTTATAAAATAAAATTATGTTTAAAAAAAAAATGCCAACACAGAGTACACTTATGCTAGATGTTGACTATTACAGGGAACCTCTCGGCTACTTTGTGCTGCCCAAACGACGGGCAGCATGAAATAGCTGCAGGTTATCCGATCCCAACCATGTGGGTTTTACCCCGAATTGATGCAACATTTCTAGGTAACACACCCAGTGAAGTTGGGCCGGGTGCGGGGAGAAGCCACTGTGGGAGCGATGAGTGCGATGTGCAGCTTCTTCCCGTACCCGGCCCAACTTTACTGGATGTTTTACCTTGGAACGTCGCAGCATTTCAGGGTAAAACCCACATGGTTGGGACCGGGTAATCTGCAGCATAAAGTAACATTTTTGTGTGTTGCAGCTATGTTTTAGCAAAAAATTAACTTTGAAAATGGCAGTTTTTAAAAAAAAAAAAAAAATTTTTTTTAATTTATATATATTTTTTTTTTCAACAAAACGGGACCAGCCATCAACTCCCATAAATGTATCACTAGCTTAACGTACAATGTGTCACTAAAACCAGTCTCAAAATCGCATGGATGTCCGGTGTGGAAAATGGGGCTCTGCCAGAAAGGTGAAACATGGCTGCGGCCAGAAGGGGTTAACTAAGGACAAGACATTCTGTGAGCGCTGCATGCCGTGTCTGTTGTATTAAAGGGGATTTTCCATCTTCTGACGTAATTGCATATAGATGAGATGTGCTTCGATTTTGTAATTGGAAGAGGTGTGGAGTTGAGAACGAATGGAACATAGCATTAGTGCAGTGTTGGACCCCATTCACTGGGCCACCCATATATTACATTTGACTGAATAGGGCCGGTTGCAGTTTTCTGTATTGCTGGGTGTCCGGCTGTGCATGGAAAACCCAAAAGGGGATGCAGCACTGCAGCAAGGCTGTGTCTCATTTTGTTCTCGAATTTGCTGGGGCTTTCCAAGTTCAGACCTCTACCAGTAATAAAAAGATGGCATATCATATTGATGCTCTGTCACCTTAACGGATGGAAAAGGTTTTGTTAGTCCATTGATGAAGAGACCTGAGTACTCTCAAAAGTTTATTATTTTACATAACTTCTTTTTCTTAGCCATTAACTATCATACATGAAATACTGCTATTTAACAGAACAAAAAGTAAACTTCTTATAGGGATTGTCTACCTACAAAGATTAGCTTTCGACATGTAGGGAACAGTAAATGAAGATGTTTTCCACATAGATTACTTTGTTTATTTTTCTTTGTTGGGGAGATGAGTGATTTTATCAGCTCTGAGTGCACTCAGGTTTCTCTGGTTATGGACCTGCTCTGCTCTTCCCTGCTGTTTGTCTGATCTCAGAGCAGGGATGGGGTCATCACACAGAACTGCTGGCAGCTTGAATATTATCTGATCTCACAAATGAGATTAATTTCTTTTGTTTTCTTGATCTCTGGACTTTAGATAAACATCTCCTGCTCTCATGTCTGAGTAATTAGTAGACTTTTGAATAAGAAGCTGATATGCTAATCGCTGCCATAGAACCACCCACAGCCTGATCAGGAAGAGACGGGATGCATGAATGAACTGCTTTTGACTCTGAAACATCATGGAGAGACAACCCCTTTAAAAGATGGAAAAACACTTTACCTATTTAAAACTAAAGGGATTGTCCAGTAATTTTTTTATTTATTACCCTTAAGGACCCAGCCTCGTTTTGACCTCCTGACCACAGCCCCTATTTTTGAAATCTGGCATATTACTTTATGTGAGAATAACATTTTGCCATTCTTTACCTAGCCTATGTGATTCAGAGATTGTTTTCTCGTGACACATGTGCTTTAAGTTATCAAGAAATTTTTATCCAACCAATCCTTGTTGTTTGTAGAAAAATATCAAAATTTCATGAAAATTGGAAAAATTTGCAATTTGAAAAGTTTGCAAAATTTCCTGCGGCAAGCACAGAAAATATTCCCCACACATAGTTTTTTATAACTAGCACCTCTACATATTGTCCACTATAGTTGCATCATTTTTTAAATGTCCTTTTTTTTTACGACATTAGGTGGCTTAGAAATTTAGTAGTAATTTCTCACATTTTCCAAGAAAATTGCAAAATACATTTTTTTTAGGGACCACTCCAGTCTGACGTGGCTTTGAGGGGCCTCATGTTAGATACCCCCCATAGTGGACGCCCATCTGAAAACTAGACCCCTTAACTATTTACAACACTATTTCGGAAGTTTGATCTAACCCTTTAGATATTTCACAGAAAGTTAAGCAAAGTGGAGGTGAGAATTCACTAAATTTCACTTTCATTTCTTGCAGATTTTCAACTATTTAGTCCATTATTCACTGGAATACAGTAAATGTGACTAGGTAAATGCAACTAATATCAATCCCCAGGTCTGCCCGTTTTATTAGAGTAATATCCCAATATGTGGCCCTATGCATTATTCTGGCTCACCCATAAGCCCCAGAATAGGAGGAGCACCTACTATACTCTAGGGTCCTCATTTTCAAGTACGATTTTATTTAGTCGCCATTTTCAGGTTTGGGGACACCCTAATGTGCTAAAACTTAATAAACACCCCTAAATAGGACCGCAATTGGAACTACACCCCCTAATGGAATATATCCAGGGGTGCATTGTAGTATATAGACCCCCCACGTGATTCACAATTTTTTTTATAGCAAATAAGGCTGTGAAAAAATTACAACAAACATCTTTTTCCAATACAATTGGCAATTTTTACTTAAAATGTTTCATATATACAAGAATCCTGGGAAAAAAAAAAACACTAAAACTTTGTAAGCCACATATTCTCACCAAGTTCGGCAATACCCTACATGTGGGTGTAAACTGCTGCGTTTGGGCGCATAGCAGGCGTATAGGAGGGAGCGCTATTTGGCTTTTGGAACGCAGATTTTGGTCGTGCAGCCATGACCGCATTTGCAAAGCCCCCAAAGTAAGCAGAACAGGCGAAACTCCAGAAGTCACCCCCCCCCACCATTTTTTGGTTCAACACCCATCAGGGTATCTCATCTAGGGGTGTACTGTGCATTTTGGATGCACAGGTGTTCCATAGTAATGTTTTTTTAGCATTGGGTCAATAAAATGGGGAAACACGCAGTCGGTCATTGTTTTTGAGTTTTCAATTTTATCAGCATTCGCCGTGCAGTGTACATGGATGAGGATAACTTTTACTATGGGGGGATCGGTACAATTACAATGAATATAGATTATATATATGTTTTTTTCTGTTTTATTACTTTTACACAGTAGAAATACGTCTATAAAAAATTGCGTTTTTATGTTTTCTATTCTGACAGCCATAAACTTTTTTATTTTGCTGTGCTGCAGATGACTGGTGTCATGGGCTTGTTTTTCTGCAGGATAGTTGAAGTTTTTATTCGTACCATATGCGGTGCATATGATCTGATGTATCCTTTTTATTTAAGGTTTTGTCTGAGATGATTGTTGAACAAAATACAGAAATCATTGTAGTTTTTTATAATTTTATTTTTTATAGCGTCCACTGTACGGTATAATGACATGGTATGCTTTACTCAGGCAGGTCAATACGATTATCACCGATATCCAATTTGTATATTTTATTTATGTTTTACTGCTTTTATACAATAAAAACACTTTTATTCAATCAGGAAAATACGTTTGCATCGCATAGTCCAGAGCCATAACTTTAAATTTTTCTGTGCTTGGAGCTGTGTAGGGACATGTTTTTTTGGCAAGATGATTGACTATTTCTATTAGTATCATTTTTTGGGGAGACAAGCTTTTTGATCGCTTTAAATCCATTTTTTTGGAGGCCAGGGTGAAGAAAATACTGCAGATCCTAGTATTGTTTTTTATTTTTATTTTTAAACAGGGCTCACCATGCAGTATCCGTGTAAGTTTAGCTTTACTCACTTGGGGTCTAGCTACGATTATGGCGATACCCTATTTTATATAGTTTTTTTTAAGCTGAACCCCCGCACTAAAAAAAAAAAGAAAAGTGTTTTAGTGTGTAAAACCCAATTTTATGGCATCGCTATCTTCTGAGAGTTTAAAACTATACATTTCTATTTTTCCGTATACAGAGCCCTGTAATGAGGACCTTTTTTTGCGGGATGAACGACGTTTTTAATTGGTACGAACTTTGGCGTTCTAGGAATGTTTTTTGATCCGCTTTTTATTCCATTTTATGTCTGCGGGATGAACAATAATCTTAATTCTGTGATTGTTTTTTTGTTTTTTTTTTACAGCGTTCACCGTACGGGTTAATTAACATGACAGATTTATAGGGCAGGTCGTTACGCACGCGGCGATACCAAATATGGATACCTTTAATTTATTTTTTGATCCATTTTTGGGGCGATTGCGTTTGTAAAGGGGAAAGGGCGGTGAGTAATGTATTTTTATTTATATTTTTTGTGTTGGTTTTACATGTTTTTTCACTTTTTTTACTTTTTACACGTTTATTTTCCTTACTTTTCCCCATAGGGGATTTGAAATGAGAGATCTTTAGATCCTCACATTCAATAGGAATCAGTTACATAGCTTGTTGCTATGACTGGTTCCTATGACAACTGTCAGTCACTATGCCGGGCCACGCCCCACAGGGCACGGCCGGGCGTCGTGACGTCCATAGACACCCGGAAGCATGTCTCTGCCTTCCTTGGAGTCCTAGTAAGGAGGCAGAGCTGCACGATCGCCCGATCCGTGCGCTGCTGCCTGCCGACAGAGACGCAGGAGGACGATCTCCTCCTGCGTCTCTCTTAATTATTGCTACCCGATCGTCGCGATAAATAAGGGGTTAACCGGCCCCCCACCCCGAGCGATCCGGGGTCGGGGCCGACCTGCGGGATGGTCAGCTCGTAATAATACACGTCTGACACCCCCGCGCCGATCGCAGCGAACTCTGCCTTAGAGTTCGCGCGATCCTCTGGACGTATCCATACGTTCCAGGTGTCGCTGAACCCCCAAACCACCTGGAACGAATGGATACGGCCAGGGTCGTGGAAGGGGTTTTAAAAAAAAAAAAAAAAAAAAAAACAAACAGACTAGTTAACAAAACAAATAATTAGCAATTCCCCCTGCTCCTGTTGCGATGCATCGTTGGTCCCTGACGGTTTCTGGTCCCTTTTAAAGGATTTCCGCACCATGCTCTTTCGCAGAGTCATAGAAACAATGCATCTTCAGATTCCAATGGGTGTTCACGGCTTAGGTGGTTCTATAGCAGAAATTAGCATATTTCGCTCTTCTATAACTAGCTGCGCATTAGAGATAGAAGTGAAAACAAGTGCTCATCAAGGGGAAACAATTTAATCTTGTTAAAAGCTCTGCTCCATTTGACCATGGTGACGTCACTCCCTGCTCTATGCCTAATCGGAAAGGGAGATATGAACGGTAACCTAGAGACACTTGTGTGCACTCAGATCAGATAAAATCTTTCTTTTCTCCTTACCAAGGCAATATCAAAAGAGCAATGTATTTAGTAAAAGTTTGATTTACCATTTCCTACATGTTGAATTCTAATCATTGTGTTAGATGGGTTAGATTCTCACACAATCATGGCATATCAATAGGATACCCCATCAGTGTGGGACATGTGTGTACCGCATCTTTCTCGAGAATGGATTCAGTGTTTAGAGTCCGCTGAAAATCCGACTGTAACTAGTGCCCCATAGACCGCAATTGAAATCTGTGGGGGGCCTTTAGTAAAAAAAAGTTTACACATCACAGAATTTTCCTCACAGGTTGAATTTGCAAACCGACAGAAGATAGAATATGTTCTATCTTCTGCTGGATTCTCGTATAGTCAATTTACTGGGCCAGCAGCAAATCTGAAAACTGATGGCAGTTTTTAGCGCAAACCAGCACCAAAAACCACAGTGTGGCCATGTTAAAATACCGTCGGATTTTGTGGAATATTTTTTGCCAGATGGTTGACCATAGGATTCAATGTTGATCTAAGTCTGGTCCAGGAGCACAATGCAGGTCACTAGTGTTGGAGCTGTAATAAGGACCCTAAAATAGTTACATATTCCAGTCAAATAATGATCCATTTTATAATTTTATGTAAGATTTACCAAATTTAATTGAACTATACGCAATTTTCATAGTACTGTATACTGTTGATCGTTATGTGGACTTATATTAGACATTTATTACTATGATTAAATGGGGACTATTTGAAGTCCTGTTTCTTCTGACAAGTCACCAACTTGCTAAAATTATTCTAACAGTGCAGAAACAAGAATTTATCTGGGATGTTAGAAAATATCCATGACAGACATCCTTGGAGCTGCCAAACCCTTAAGCCCCAGCTACGGTTCAGTGTTCATGTCCTAATCAGAACAGGCCTCATAAAAATAGGATCATATGAGGGTAGCAAGCACTCTTAACAACAGCTGTCACTGGCTGAGGTCAGACCCCCATGATCTGATATCACACGGAGTTTACACTCCGTGTTACAAGCCTTTTAAAGGATCCGTTCCATGGACGCAGCACGCGGTCCCCAAGACGGACTCTAACAATTTAGCATGCGATTATCACTGCGTCTACATGCCAAACGACGCAGCGGTGTTCCACATGAGAAACGCCGCTGCGTGTTTCAAAAGCACCCACTCGGGTCCGTCTTGAAAAGAATTGATGTGAAAACGTCCGCTGCTGTTCAGCATAGACAAGCAGTTGGATAATCTCACTGCTTATTGTTAGATCCTCTTGGGGACCGACCAGAGCGGCTCCAAGACCGGATCCTTAAAAGGGCCTTGTACACGAGTGTAATACTCCGTGTGAACAAGCCCTAAAACTGTACGGAAGTGTTCACAACTTCAAAAAGAAGAATCCAGATTATCGCCAGTATTAACTCTGGTATCTCTGTATCATCCACATGGCGGAGAGGGTCTGCTGCCGACGCCAAAGCTCCCTTTAGCAGTTCTGTTCCAACGGGACCCAGAGTACAGCAAAAATAGTAGAGGTCTTGTCTCAAAATGGCACATATCTGATGCATTTTCTCCAAGGAAGGTTTAACTTGCTCACTAGTCCTGATTAAAGGGAACCTGTCACATAGGTTATGCCCCCCCTTGCTGAGGACAGCACAAGCTAGTGACAGACCTGCTGTTTTTCCAGCGCTCGTGATCCCATATTTCTGTAAGATGCTTGGAGTTTTAGTGTATATAATGCTCATCTGCCGTTCCTCTGCCAGAAAAGATCCAACGAAAAGGAGCCTGTTAAAATTCATGCCTCCCACCTGACTCACCACGCCCATCATCAACTGATAAACCTATTACTTTGAATAGATAGACAACATTAAACGCCAAAGGTGGGTGGGCAGCCACCTGCTCATGAATATGAATTTGAGGGTAAATGCTCTAAACCCCTAGCATCTTATCAGAATAGAGGGACACAGCGCTGGAAACAGCAGGTCTGTCACTAGCTTGTGCTGTCCTCAGCAAGGGGGGGCATAACCTATGCGACAGGTTCTCTTTAAGGGGAGCTAATTCCCTGAAATACGTTGTATTCTTTCCTTTATATTATCAGTAAAAGTTTACTCTAGTCAACCTTTATTGTAACTAAGTGGGACCTTTTGGAGAGCAGATCTGTACTTTTTTTTGCATTGTTATCTGGCCATACCTTACCTTAATATCCTACTACCAGGTGTCAGCCTGTGTGTCATTTATTTACGGTGCAGGGAAGAGGCATTCGGCTGAAGATGGAATCCGTGATATTCATTCAATTATATACAGTATGTATCTCCTGCACTCATTGAGTTGTATTAAAGTAGACACACTTTATTTCATATCTCAATAATACATGATTAAAAATCAAAAAACACTCGACAGACATGAAAAATGTCTACGTGTTTCGAGCCTGCTCCATGGGCTCTTAGTGGCATAATACATGCAAACACAGTCGTATCACATTATTATGACTAGCAGCTGTTTGCAGCTTGGACAGCAGCTAGGTGGGCTGGGAGAGAACTGGTGGGTTGTCACAGTTATATGAAGCCATGATGACTGCATCCCTACAGCTGCCTGGAGATGTGTTGTGTTGGTGGGGGTGGGGGGTGAATCCATTGAACGAACATGACAATCAAGGTGGTCCTATAGATGCTCAATTGGGTCAACGTCTGTGGAACTAGGAGGCCAGGTTAATATTTGGAAGTCTGTCATGCTCCTCCAACCAATGTTGGACATTTCTAGCTATGTCCCATTGTCATGCTGGAAGATCCCATCCACCCCAGGGGAGACCATCAGCATGTATGGGTATACATTATCTATCTGCAAGAATGGATTTATACCCAAATTGGTTCAGAGTGCCTTCCATATACAGTGAAGGAAATGATTATTTGATTCCTTGCTGATTGTGTAAGTTTGCCCACTGACAAAGACATGGACAGTCTATAATTTTAAGGGTAGGTTAATTTTAACATTGTGAGAATATCCTAAATAAAATCCAGGAAATCACATTTGTATAAATTTTATTCGGCATTTGCTGAGAAAATAATATTTGATCCTCTTTACTCAACGAATAGAGTTCTGGGCTCCTACAGAACCAGTAACGCTACTAATCAACTCGTTACCTGCTTAAAGATCAGCTCGCCTTAACTTAGTACGCTTTATACAGACTCCTGTCCACAGACTTCAATCATTCAGACCTGTAACCTCTACCAACATGTGCTAAGACCAACACGGCTTTCTAAGGCTTCAGGGACAGAGATCATAGACCTGCTCAAAGCGGAATGGGCTACAAAACCATAAGTAAAGATGCTGGGTGAGAAGGAGACAACTGTTGGTGCATAGTAAGACAATGAAAGAAATACAAATGACTGTCATCGCCATTGATCTGGGGCACCATGCAAAATCCACCTTGTGGGGTAAACTGATCATGAAGGAAGGTGAGAGATCACCCTAAACTACACGGGGGGAACTTGTTAATGATCTCAGGCAGACTGGATCACAGTTCACCAGAAAACCATTGGTATTCTACATACTCCGTAATGGTATAAATTCCTGCAATGCCCGCAAGGTTCCCCTGCTCAAGAAGACACATGTGCAGGCTCATCTGAAGCTTGCCAGTGAACACCTGGATGAGTCTGTGAATGACTGGGAGAAGGTGCTGTGGTCAATTGAGACAAATTGAGCTCTTTGGCATTAACTCAACTCCCAGTGTTTTGGAGGAAGAGAAATGCTGCCTATGACCCAAAGAACACCACCTCCACTGTCAAGCATGGAGGTGGAAATATTATGTTTTGGGGGTGTTTCTCTGCTAAGGCACAGGACTACTTCATCGCGTCAATGGGAGAATGGATGGAACCATGTACCGTAAAATCCTGAGTGACAACCTCCTTCCCTCCGCCAGGACATTAAAAATGGGTCGTGGCTGGGTCTTCCAGCAAGACAGTGACCCAAAACATACAGACACATAGGAGTGGCTCAAAAAGAAACCCATTAAAGTCATGGAGTGGCCTAGCCAGTCTCCAGACCTTAATCCCATAGAAAACCTATGGAGGGAGTTGAAGCCCCAAGTTGCCAAGCGACAGCATCAAAATCTTAATGATTTAGAGATGATCTGCAAAGAGGAGTGGACCAAAATTCCTCCTGACATGTGCGCAAACCGTTATCCTCAACCTACCCTTAAAATTATAGACTGTTCATGTCTTGGTCAGTGGGCAAACTTACACAGTCAGCAAGGGATCAAATAATTATTTCCTTCACTGTAGATAAATAGGCCCAGAGAATGCCACAAATCCATTATACCACCATCAGTACTGGGCTGTCAGATATTTTAGCAGGTGACTCATTGCTTGTTGAATTATTGGTATTTTTGGACAAGAGATTTTTACTATGTTATTATATATTTTGTACTCTCTTAGCTTGCTAGCTAGGTCAGGTTTCTTTCTGGCAGCTAGTAGGGCTAAGGTGAATCCTATACTCCTCACTGGCTTTGTACACCGTATAGCAAACTACTGTAAATGAATATTTAGAAGTGTTAGTCTGATGTTTTGCACTTTTTAGGACGATGCAGGTAACGAGCCGAGGAAGTCAAACTTGCATTGCACTTTTGTGTGACCTCTAAGGGGTGACAGTCCTTAAAGAGTTTTTGTAACTAGGCTGTTTCACTGTGTCACAAGCAGTTTAAGGGTATGTTCACCTGACGTAATTTTGGTGCGGATTTCGCCGCGTATTTGCGTTTAATACGCAGCAAGATGCGCGCCCCAAATCCGGTAATCCATAGCTCTCATAGAGAACTATGGATTAGGGCTGGTCTGCCACCCCCACCCCACCCCTGCGTACAATATGATCGTTTTGTACGCCCCGAGGGATAAGTGATATGTCAATTACTCGCGGCGATTACGCACCGCAAGTAATGCAGGTCAATGTGGCCGGCAGGCTGCCGGACCCCCGTGCTTCGGGAGTATCGGCGAGACTCCCAAATCACCCGGCGTATTGCGGCGCGTACTGTATGCACCGCAATTACGCCGTGTGAACATACCCTAACACTCACTCTGTTTCCTCTGCTGTGGTGGGTTCTATAGCCGTGATTAGCATCTCTGTAACTGCCTGAACCTTAGGCCATGTTCACACGGTGTATTTGCAGGGCGTAATTACGCCGTGTGGATGGGGGCGGGAGCGGGGGAGTGAGCGGGGGGCCGGCACTTCGCCGGCCCATAGACAATCACTGCTAGCGGCGCGTATACGCCGCTAGAAAGTGACATGTCAATTATCTCCCCGCCGGGCGGGGAGAGGAGACGTAATCCATAGTTCTCTATGAGAACTGTGGATTACCGTAATGAATGGGCCGTTTTCAGCCCGTAATTGGCACACTTCGGCGCGTAATTACAGACCGAAATACGGCCCATTTTAAGCCATGTGAACATGGCCTTACACTGACAAGTGCAGGAAATGTTATCTCTTCAGTAAACAAGGTACATGTGCTGTGAGGACTGAAAACAATGGCTTGCCTGTTATCTTGTTAGAAATAATCTGTTTTAGGGTACTTTCACACAGCACAGTTTTGGTGCAGTTTTAACTGCGCTCCAATTAAACTGCCTTTATTACAAGCAAGCTTCTTTCAGTTGTCTAAATTGTTCAGAAAGTTGTTACAAGTAAGTCATCAATTACTGTGTGTAAAGTCTTGTGGATACAAACACACTGATTACTCACTTCCAAACAGTTTAGATAAATGAAAGAAGCTTGCTGGTAATAAAGGAAGATAATTGGAGCACCATGAAAACTGAACTGTGTGAAAGCGCCTTTAGGCTATGTTCACACGGCTTAAACTGGGACGTACTGCGCGAAAAATACGGGGTGAAATAGGTCCCAGTCATTACAGTAATCCACAGTTCTCATAGAGATCTATGGATTACGTCTCCTCTCCCCGCTCACACAATACGGCAAGCGGGGAGAGAAGTGACGTCAATGACGATCTGCGAATACGTGCTGCTAGTACTGAATGTCTATGGGCCGGTGCGCTGACGCCCCCACACGCCCCTCCCCCATGCACATGGTTTAATTGCGGGGCATAATTACGTCCCACAATTACACCGTGTGAATATAGCCTTACTTTGGAGCCCAAGTCTGTCCATGGGGTGACGTCACTCCCTGCTCTAAGCGCTCCTGTCTAATCAGATAGCAGAGTTAAGGCATGTTCACACGGCTTAAAATGGGCCGTATTTCGGTCCGTAATTACGCGCCGAAGTGCGCCAATTACGGCCAAAATCGGCCCATTCATTACGGTAATTCACAGTTCTCATAGAGAACTATGGATTACGTCTCCTCTCCCCGCCCGGCGAAGCCGCCGGGCGGGGAGATAATTGACATGTGAATTTCTAGCCGCAAATACGCGCCGCTAGCAATTCAAGTCAATGGGCCGGCGAAGTGCCGGCCCCCCGCTCAGTCCCCCGCTCCCGCCCCCGGTCACACAGCGTAATTGCGGGGCGTAATTACGCCCTGCAAATACACCGTGTGAACATAGCCTTATGGTCTGATAACCATAGAACCCTGTGTGTAAAATCAAAAGTCCAGTGTATTTATAAAAAGTCTTCATTTAACTGGCACTTCATGCTGAAAGCTAATCTTTGCAGCGAGAGAACCCCTTTAATTATAATACTAGACCCCCCAATTATCTGTATGTAGTCTTTGGAGATACCAACATAAGTGGTTATGTGGATTTAAGGGCTAGTTCACACGGCTTATTGCCGACGTAATTGCGGGGACGGAATTCGCCCCGCAATTACGCCGGCTGCCGTGCAGCGGGGGCAGGCAGCTCGCCAGCCCCATAGACACTCATTATTCACGGCGTACACGCCGAAAATAATGTGCATGTCACTTTCTCCCTGCTCGGCGTATTCACCGAGCGGGGAGGAGAGATGGAATCCATAGTTCTCTATGAGAACTGTGGATTACCGTAATGCCTGGGACGGATTTCAGCCGTACTGCAGCGCAAATACGGCGCGCAGTACAGCTGAAATCGGTGCCCAAATTAGCCGTGTGAACGACCCCTTACAGTTCACTGCAAACCTGTAAGTTATCGGTCTTAGATGGTGTTTATGAAAATATTCTATTATGGAATGACTATTTATGCAGGTTTTTTATACATCCTTTCATGCAGTTCTAGAGGTGGAGCATTGCTGTGCTCCATTTATCTTGTGCATTTTCCTCTAGCACAAGCTTGTCTTACATGGACATTTATGGACTTCTGTCTCTGCTGGCATATTTACAGATTTTTTTTTCTTCCTCCCCTCATCTTGAGTCACATTCCTGTCATACATGAAGAGCTGAGGGAAAGCAAACAAAACTGCCCTTTTCTCAATTACGGCCTTGACAGTCAAAGGGAAGACTAATCCTTTCTTGCAGTTCTTTGAGGTTATCTGAGACATGAAGACTATTGTTTAGTATTTGCTGGGGAGTTGCGATCACAGGATGTGGCCTTGTTCTATACCGAGTGCAATGCACACAGAACCAGGTCTCCTCTTCATTTCCCTATACATATCGGGGCTGTGGAGTCGGTGACCAAATAGATTACAGTTCTCACTTGTTAATTACTCAAAATAAATTGTGTCCCATATCTGAAACCTTTTAACCTACGTGATAATATAGATGTAATAATATAGATGATCATAGGGGAGACGAAAATAACTTTCCTTGCTATACTATGAAAGTTATGCTCTTCTCTTTTTGGAATCTATTAAAACTACATGAAAAATGCAAAGCCTAGACATAGTGGCTGGAAGTAATCAATAGGCAATTTGCTGTAAAGTGAATATGCTTGCTAAGCAAGCAGCTAGTTACAGCTGGCGGCACAGTTGAAGAAAAAAGGGTTTTTTTGGGTCTAAAACTGAATTAAGACCTAATTAGATAAAGAGCTCAGTAAAGAGGTTAGGTCTGATTGCAATAATATCGCCAAGAGAAAAAAAAACCGACATCCCTCTCTGCATTGATGTTGTTAAAGGGGTTGTCTCACTACATTGATTCACCTTACCTCTTTCCTGTTTTTTCAGTTTTGAGTTCAGGGGCGGGGTTTCTGACTTGACTGGCTTCTACTGGCCTGCAGTGATAAGCTGCTGAGGACACCAGATTTTTTTTTAAAGGGTTTGCAGCCTATCAGGAGAGATTGAACAGGTCTGTAGCTATAGCGACCTGAGGAGCTGATGCAGCCCATACAAGAAGGGACAGCTCAGAATAGGTAGGACCCTGCAAAGTGACTTGTTTTTGCATGATCCTTAACATAAAAAAAAAATCCTTGTAGTGAGACAACCACTTTAATACTCATTGCACTGACATTACCCACATTCTACTGGTGGCAGCTATGCATCTTCATTAAACTGATGGCTAGTCCTCCTGACTTAGCAATATACATTAATGTCTAGTGGGCCAAGCCGATCTGTGTTCTCAATAGGGGAAAAAGGAATAAGCCTCTGTCAGACACCCAGACACCTCTGGCGGCAACATATCTGCTGTGAGCGCAAAATATTGGGCTTGTTAAAATTACACATTCCAAAAAATTGTATTTATTTTTTTTCCCCCTAAATATGTTGTCGATGATCCTCAGGTTTGGCTGAACGTCATCTATTGTGTATGGCTGCCTTAAAGGCGTTGCCCACCTTTAAAGGAAATTATACCCTCTGCTCCTGGGGTCCCAGTAAAATGAAATAAAAACTTGTACTATACCTCGATCCAGCAGCGCACCTACCCCAGAGGAATGGGTGTGTGTGCCATGAGCTCATGGTATGATTTTATTTACAAGGTAGACAACCCCATTTAAGGCTGAATGGTGTTTACTCTGCCGTAACCACAGTTTGTTTCAAGAGGGCTGTCTACTGTGAAAACCATACCTAAGTTTCACGAAGCCCAGTGTTCCTAGACAGGAACAGGCATCCCGACTGCAATGATGTTGCCCACACATTCATCACCCATTGCACTATCCTTGCCCACACGCTAATGAAAAAATTTAGCTATACAACCTTTAATAGCTGACAGGTACACATGAATGCTTGGTTGGCCATGCCAGCACGTGTTCTAATTGGTGGGTTGGGAACAGGGCCGGACTGGGAATAAAAATCAGCCCTGGCACAAAGCCCGCACCAGCCCACATACAATATCCGCTTAAAAAATGTCCTTGTTCTCACACATCGCCACTTTCTAAAATAAACTACACTATAAAGCTGCTTTCACACAGAGCATTTTTGATGTTTTTGGTGCGTTTTGTGCAGAAAGGCAGAGCAGTTAATGCTGAACATTTCTCCACAAAAAACGCATAAAAAATGCACCAAAACCGCTCTGTGTGAGACCCCCCTACACACAAGCAAGAGAGAAACAGTGGTGCAGAGAAACCCCTCATCAGTCAGGTGAGCGCCTTACAATCAGGGACAAGCCCACACTGACACTATACAAGAACCAACATAACCTACAACCAATCACATCACCAGTAGTCAGTTCACCATCACATGAATACAGCACTGATTCAACACAGAAGTAAACTTACCCCTGACATCAGGGACTCACAGGAGACGTCATCTCTGATGGGAGTTGTTCTCTTCTCCTTTTCTTCTTCTTCTGGCCCAAACCTCCATGATGTCTTTCCTGATGAGTCGTTCCCTTCCATTTCTTTCTCCGTCCAGTACAGCATGCAATGTCTTCTTCTCCCGGTCACTACTCGTCCCTGTAGAATTTACAACAAATACATCTTGGGACTCCTCTCTCTTCCAGCACTTTCCTATCAATTCCCCAAACAGCGTATGTTAGACCCTAAAAATTAAAAATTTAAAAAAAATGTAAGATAAGTGGCATGTAAATAGGTAGACCCCCATTAGGCAGGCAGGGCCAGTATGTAGGCAGACAGGGCCAGTATGTAGGCAGCCAGGGCAGTGTATAGGTAGGCAGGGCTATTATAGGCAGCCAAGGCAGTGTAAAGGTAGGCAGTGCTATTATAGGTAGCCAGGGCAGGGCATCATATAGCCAGGGCAGGGTATCATATAGCCAGGGCAGGGTATCATATAGCCAGGGCAGGGTATCATATAGCCAGGGCAGGGTATCATATAGCCAGGGCAGGGCATCAGTAGCCAGGGCGGGGCAGTAATATAGGCAGGGCTATTATAGGCAGCCAGGGCAGGAGCAGTATATAGCCAGGGCAGGGCTATAATAGGCAGCAAGCGCACGAGCAGTATATAGCCAGGGCAGGGCTATTATAGGCAGCCAGGGCAGGGGCAGTATATATCGCGGGCAGTGCTATTATATGGAGCGAGGGCAGGGGCAGTTGATAGACAGGGCAGTGATATTTTAGGCGGGCAGGGCTATTATATAGCCAGGGCAGGGGCGGTATATAGCCAGGGCTATTATAGGCAGCCAGGGCAGGGGCAGTATATAGCCTGGGCAGGGCTATTATAGGCAGCCAGGGCAGGGCTATTATAGGCAGCCAGGGCAGGGGCGTATATAGCCAGGGCAGGGTATCATATAGCCAGGGCAGGGGCAGTATATAGCCAGGGCAGGGCTATTATAGGCGGGCAGGGCTATTATATAGCCAGGGCAGGGGCAGTATATAGGTAGGGCTATTATAGGCAGCCAGGGCAGGGGCGGTATATAGCCAGGGCAGGGGCAGTATATAGCCAGGGCAGGGCAGGGGCAGTATAGGCAGCCAGGGCAGGGCTATTATAGGCAGCCAGGGCAGGGGCAGTATATGGGCAGGGCTATTATAGGCAGCCAGGGCAGGGCTATTATAGGCAGACGGGGCAGGGGCACTATATAGCCAGGGCAGGGGCAATATATAGCCAGGGCAGGGCTATTATAGGCAGCCAGGGACAGTAAGTAGTTTAAAAAAAACCCCCAAAAAAAACGTAATACTCACCCGCTGTCCCCTCCTCTTCACTCTGGACCCGGTGGCCGCTCAACTGCGAGTGGGGGCCCGCGGAGCAGGCGCGCGATGACATCTTTTACATCGCGCGCCTGCCCCGCGGCCTCCTGGGAGCTGACAGACGGGATCAGAAAGGTCCCAGCTGTTCAGCCTGGCCCTGCTGCCTGCAACCACGCGGTGCAGGCGGCGGCCGTGATGGCTGCATGGGGGTCGGTGACCCGGCCGTGCAGCCGTGTGGCAAGGGGGGCCTTTCGGCCCCTGCCACTGTGGTTCCGGTCGCTGGATGCGACCATTGCGGCCCCTGTAGCGCGCCACAGACCGGCACTCGGGGCCCGCCGGGGGGGGGGCGCGGCCACACACCCTCCTCCTCGGCGGGCGATCCGAGCCGGCCCTGCGGCCCGGCCCCCAGCGGCCCGCCGGGCAAATGCCCAGTTTGCCCTATGGTCAGTCCGGGCCTGGTTGGGAAGAGTAAACCACTGATGGGAACATATCTGCTGTAACAGCAAAATATTGGGTGCCTTGAAATTACAAATGATTCTTTTTGTCCTCCACATCTACCACAGCTGGAAATAGCAGGTGTAGGGGGAACTTCACCAATTGTGTATATCCACCTTGGCTTGTTGAATGGTTTCTCCAGTGCCATAATTGCAGTTAGTGTCAGCAGTGTAGAAACCATACCCAAGTTTCATGGAAACCCAGTGTTCCAAGTAATCTTGATTGCAAAGCTGTACTATGGGATGGTCCTCACAGTTCGAAGGGTTTTCCCATCACAGCAAATGCTACGGAAAGGGACAAATAGTGTAAAGTAAGACCTTTTCAAATTTAGATGTTAATTAAAAGTATGTATGCTTTACCTAATACAGACCTTTTTTCACCTTGGTTACCGACCACCAATGTGTGTATTCAGTGGTGGTCAGCGGTGTAGCGTTATCAAGGACTGTCTGAAAATAAGGTCCTGTGAATTGTCTGGGAGTATACATGAGTGAACATGCACGGCTTTGCTATCTCAGCGACATGCTATGTTCACACGACTTAAAATGGGACGAATTTCAGTCCGTAAATTCGCGCGCGAATTACGGCTGGAATATGTTCCAGTTATTACGGTAATCCACAGTTCTCATAGAGAACTATGGATTACGTCTCCTCTCCCTGCTCAGCGAATACGCCGCGGGAGGGGGGAGATAAGTAACATGTGAATTACTAGCGGCGTATACGCGGCGGCGAGGTGCCGGCCTCCCGCACCGCCCCCGTCCACACGGCGTAATTGCAGGGCGTAATTGTGCCCCGCAAATAAGCCGTGTGAACATAGCCTAATACTGCATCATCGGGCACACACTGGTGATCGGTAACCAGGAAGACAAGAGAGCATGTTGAAGGTACAAAAAAGGCCTGTATTAGGTAGAGCATACACAATTTTTAGTAAGATGCATTTAGAAAATTCCTTACTTTACAGTAATTGGCCTTTCCAGCAGCACTTGCTATGATCCTTTAAGGCTCAGTTTACATTAGCATTTTAGGGATGCCATCAAGGTTTTCTAAATTTTTGGCTGCAATTATCTGTTGCATTATTATTCTTGTTGTAAAGTACATGATCCTTAATGGGAAAATATATAAAGATCTCTTTATTAATCAAGAGTCTAAATCAGGATTTCTTTGAAAACTGATCTCTGCTATGATGCCTATGTAAACCGAGTCTAAGATAAAGCCAGTTTCTGTACTAAGACATAAGAAAGATGCCTGATATATTCTATTTTTGTAACTGAAACAAGCAGTTAGAATTGCAAAGTAATGCTGCATCTGTGGCCACAATCTCTGGGGCCTCCAGGAATAGCACTCTCATCTTTCTTTTTTTTTCATTACGGTTTCCTTTCCAGACTTTTTTTTTTTTTTTGTAAATCACAATTCTGCATGCAGATCCTTAAAGGGGTATTTCCATCTCTGAGGGCAGACCTGTACTTTTATGTAACTTTGCAGAACAAACGGTTGTGTGTATGTAAGGAATATCAATATTTCTGACCATTTTAGGACTTGGCATTCACCAGTTTTCTTTCTACTAGTAATTATGAACCATGACATTTGCACATAATGCAGTCTCTTAAAGAGAACTTGTGGTATTCACTCGTCGTAGTAAATACTTGTTTCCTATGAAATAGCATCTTCTCTTATAACTCCCTACATCCTCCCCCAATTGGTGACACACAGTTGACAGACTTATAATTAATTTCTAGGAGGAATAATAGGGGAACCACACCACATAAAGATCTAGTGGGGAAAACTAGTATTTTCTAAAATGTAAATGTCGGGAATGGCAATGGGTCCTCTTTAAAGAGAACCTGTAAAATAGATTATGCCCCCGTTGCTGAGGACAGCACAAGCTAGTGTCAGACCTGCTGTTTCCAGCGCTGTGCCCCTTATTCTGTAAAATGCAGCAGTTTTCGTGTTTTTAATGCTCAAATCTGCAGTTTTCAGCCAGAAGAGTCATTTGAAGAGTCAGTTTTTTTCAAACCCCGCCCACCTGAGGCTAGCCCCACCCACCTCAACTAATAAACCGATTACTTTGAATAGGTAGAAACATTTGAATAACTAAGTGGGCGGGGCTAGTCCTTAGTGGGCGGGGCTAACACCTGCTCATGAATAAAATTTGAGGGGTAAATGCTCTAAAACTCCAGCATCTTACAGAATAAAGGACACCGCGCTGGACAAAGCAGGTCTGACACTAGCTTGTGCTGTCCTCAGCAAGGGGGGGTATAAGCTATGTGATGGGTTCCCTTTAAGGACAGGAATATAAGCTTCTAAGACTGTTAACGTGGTTTTACCATCACAGATTTTGATGGCATATCGCTAGGATATTTTCATCAAAGTCTGATAGATGGGGATTCCAGAGGTGGGACCCGCACCCAGTGTCGGACTGGGGGGTCTGGGGCCCACAGGGGAATTGATCTTGGGGGGCCCACCCTACTGTACATGAAAATATTACCGGCCTCTCGGACATAAACGCGCCCATTTTACCACATAATACAGTGTTCAAGACAGAACTGTATTGTGTAGTACAATAGCAAGTTAGTCACACATATGTCACAGTCTAGCATATCATAGACACAGGGCTAAGTAGCTCCATCCATATCCCCCTCCACCCACATACAATATCCCCCTCCATGTTTCCTTTGGTCACGCACCTCACCACCTTCTAAAATAATCACCAGCAAGAAAGTAAAAGTGTAACTCCTATCACAGGGTCAATCAGGGACACATGTACGCTGGCATTATACTGGCGCCGATATAACCTACAACACCGCCATATAGAGACCACATAGAGGTCAGACACCAGCTCAGGTATAACCTACAACACTGCCATATAGAGACCACATAGAGGTCAGACACGAGCTCAGGTATAACCTACAGCACCGCTATATAAAGACCACAAAGAAGTCAGACACCAGCTCAGGTATAACCTACAATACCACCATATAGAGACCACATAGAGGTCAGACACGAGCTCAGGTATAACCTACACCACAGCCATATAGAGACCACATAGAGGTCAGACACCAGCTCAGGTATAACCTACAATACCACCATATAGAGACCACATAGAGGTCAGACACCAGCTCTGGTATAACCTACAACACTGCCATATAGAGGTCAGACACCAGCTCAGGTCACATCACATTACAGTGAATACAGCACTGATCCAATATAGAAGTAAAATAACCCCTGAAATCAGGTACTCACCGGAGACGTCCTATCTGAGGAGTCGTTCTCTTCTCTCATGAGTTGTTCTTATTCCCTTTTCTTCTGCATCCGTTCCACACCGCCATGAGGACTTGTCCCGGCCACAGCTCATCCCTGCAGAAATTACACACAAATATCTTAGAATCCTCAATTTTCCAGCATCTCTTTACCTATTCCCACCTCTGTACAAACTTCCCAGGGGTGGGAGAGCGGGTACAAGCCATAACTTAGAGGTCTAGTATCCTAAGGGGATGGAGGGTGGGGAGAGGACCAAGTCCCTGGAAATAATGCTACAACTATGGGCTGCTGCCCTCTCAATTATATTACCAGGTAGGTAGACAAGACCCTAGGTAGGTAGGCAAATAGGCAAGACCCCAGTCTGTAGGTAGGTGGTTTCTCCCAGTTAGGTAAGCTGTAGGTAGTTAGGGTCCCCTTTATATAGGCTGCAAGCAGTTAGGGACCCCCTTTAGGGTGTATACAGGTAGTTAGGGGCCCCCTTTAGCTAGTGTGCAGGAAGTCAGGGCCCCCCTTTAGCTACTGTGTAGGTAGTCAGGGCCCCCCTTGTAGGTAGTCAGGGCCCCCCTTGTAGGTAGTCAGGGCCTCCCCTTGTAGCCAGGGACCTCCCCTTGTAGCCAGGGACCTCCCCTTGTAGCCAGGGACCTCCCCTTGTCGCAAGGGACCCCCCTTGTAGCCAGGGACCCCCTTTATAGCCAGGGACCCCCTTGTAGATAGTTAAAAAAAAAAACAAAAAAACAACAAACAGCCACTTACCTGGCTCGGGCTCCGGCACCGGCTGCTCCGTGCTCCCGCCGGCTCCTGCCGCCCTGCATAGGCGGCGCGGTGACGTCACTTCACCGCGCCGCCTACGTCAGCAGTAGGGGCCGGCGCATGGCCAGGGAGATCAGCGGAGCGCAGCGCTAGTGGCGCTGTTCTCCGCTGACACCGCGCAGCCCCGGGAGTCGGGGACATTAGTCCCCAGCTACCGGGCCGGTCTCTGGGCGCTCGGGACGCAGGTCCCGGGCGTTCAGGGACCGGATGCGCGGACGGGCCCCGGGGAGCGACGGCACTGCCTCCGGGGCCCCCAGCGGCTCAGGGGGGGCCCACCGGGGGATTCCCCGGTCCCCCGGCGGCCCAGTCCGAGCCTGCCCGCACCTATCTTGGGAACAGGCCCCTGAAAGTTGCAGAGCAGGCGAGAGAGCCATTCGCAATGGCCATCTTGGAAATGGCTCTCCATTCTGTTCTATGGGAGTTCCGAGCAGAGCTGAACACACTTCTCAGCTGTACTAGAGACTCCCATAGAACAGTCTGCTCTGAAACTTTCCGGGGTCTAGTCCCACATCTGAGACCCACACCTATCAGACTTTGGCATAGCCTAGCGATATTCCATCAAAGTCTATTGTGGTAAAACCTTTTTATGGCATGAGGGTATGTCACCTTATCTTTATGTATCCTTTGTTCTCTACAAAACACGGCGTTTTTTGCAGGTTGATGGGGGTGGGGAATACTTCTGTCTTAAAGGGGTTTTCTCATCTGGCTGTTTAACAGAGCCTATTTTTCACATCTAGCTTCAGGCTTCCACTTCGTGTTCTACAGCAGTGACTGATATTTCAGCTCTGCTATTCCTCACTGAGCCTGTCAGAGGGACATTGGTGATGGAGGGGTTTTAACAGCAGGGCAGAAGGCTATAGATCTCTAAAGGGTTAAAGTTTGTCAGTAAGAAAGATAAACAAGCTGCTGTGCTGCTAATAATAGAAAGCAGAAAGTGATGTTCGCTCCCTTCCCTGGGCTGTAAGAGCAGAGAAGGGTGGTTGGTAACTTAAAGGGGTTGTCTCACTACACTTATTCGTCCTGTTTTCTTGGTTTCATTTTGAATTCAGGGGCGTGTTTAGTGGCTTCTACTAGGCTGCAGTAGAAGCCAGGTCTGTAGCTATAGCAACCAGTGCTGGCAGCCTATCATGAGAGGTCAAACAGGTCTGTAGCTATAACGACCTGAGGAGCTGATTCAGTCCATACAAGAGGGGATATCTAGGAATTGTTAGGACACTGTTAATGGACATATATTGCAAAGTGACTTGTTTTTGCAAGATCTTTAACATAAAAGGCAATCCTTGTAGTGAGACAACCCCTTTAAGAAACCTTCTGTAAACAAGCAGAAGATAAACTGCTCTGTGACATGAAGCAAAATCGGAACAGCAATGTGTTTGACAATGTTTAAAGCCAATCAGTGTGGCGACAATACCCCTTTTAAAGCTAAAGTTGGTGTAAAATGCTTTGCTCAGCAGTTTTTCTCCTCTTATCAGAAAGGTTGTGGTAATAGGCAGGTTAGCAAGTGGCTTTTATCCAGGGTTGACGCGTTTAAGATCTCCTTGGCATCTGCCCCTGGGCCCTATAATAGCTGTACAGGTTGCAATTTGGATTACAAGTTTACATTTATCTTTTTCTGCAGAAACCAAAATTGTATCTGCAATTTCCCCTACCTGTGGCATTCAGTACTATAATTAAAATACCTAGCCAAGGGCCCCCCTCCCACCGACCTAAACACCTCCAAGCTCCAATGATGAACTTTTTTCACCTGAAAGGTGTTAGGGTATGTTCACACGGCATATTGGGGCGCGTACATTACGTGCCGCGATACACCGTGTGTTTTGGGAGTCGCGCTGATTGGCACGTATTCCTGAAGCAAAAGTCTTAATATCCAGGCCAACTCCTGCTTATTAGGGTATGTTCACACAGTGTTTTTGGATCTGTGTTGGATCCGAAAATCGGATCCAGAAACGCTGCAGCAATTGGACATAAAACAGATTCAACACATACGGATGAATCAGGATAGCGCCCTATCATTTTTAATAGGGCTCCTGCTGCGTCTTTCTGAAAGACGGATCCGAAAGACGCATTGACACTCGCATTGGCGATCACTCGTGTGAACGCCGATACGTGTCTCATATTAAAAGCAATGTAAATCACACTGCTATGTTAGCTGTGTGTTTGGGGGCCGACAGACGGATCCAAACGTGCAGCTCAAAAGTGTATGTAACACAGATGAAAACGCGCAGTGTGAAAAAAGCCACATTCTGGTTGCTATTGGGAACCTGATGTGTAGAAAAAGGGATGCAGACAGAAAAGCACCCGCCTGTATATAGCTTCAGAGTAGCAGTGTAAACCATGTGGCATTGTGCTCCCCGCACGGCCTATTTTGAGATAGTTACCCCTGCACTGGTGTTTGTTGCTTAGTTTTCCATAGTAACTCTTCCTCCTCCCTTTCCTGTTGCTGTGTCATACATTTATCTTCTATACCACAGCTGCTTAGTTCCTATTGACTACACTGATGCTTTACATTCACGTTTGTAGCTTTTTATTTTTTTTGTAGTTTATTCTCTGTAAGTAAAATGCTCTTAGGCTAAATATTTTATATCCAATAATAGTATTCTTCATATCTCTTCTCTATGATCATCCTTAATGTGTCCTAGGGATATGTTCACACAGCATAATTGCGCTGACATGCACCATGAAATATGCCCCGCAAATACAGTAAAAGAATGTACCAGTGAAATTGTGCGGCACTAAATGCTGTGCGAACATACCCTAATCATTTTAGGCTTCCAAATCCAGCCCCTTAGGTCACATTTGTGGCAGTATTTTTTTCTGTATGTTAATTAGCGCACACCAGGAGCGGGTTTATTGGGGTATGTTCACACTGCGTAGTTGCGGGCCATATTTCAGGGCATAATTGTGCCGCAAAATGTTAACACTTAGCACCGGGGATATAGTCGACGACGGCAGCACCAGGACGGAAGTGAGAGGATAAGGCTTAGTTCACACGGCAGATTTGGCCGTGGGTTTAGGCGTGGTTGCTGCGGCTAAAACCTCGTCCAAATCGCGCCCCAAACGCCCCTAGTTCATTACATGGTTTCCCATAGGAAACCGCATTGCTATTCACACGGCGCGTGTTTGAAAAGTCTCCTGTCAATTCTTGGCAGCAAGTCTTCGGCGCGGTTGGTGCGCGGGTTTAGTCCTGCCTGTTAATTTGTATGGGCGAAAAACTTCGCCGCAAACCGCTCCCAAAACCACGCCCCAACTGCGTCCAAACCCCCGCCCAAAAACCGCGTTGGGAGACGTGTTTTTGAGGCGTGGTTTTGCCCGCAGCAACCGCGCTGAAACCCGCGGCCAAATCCGCCGTGTGAACATCCCCTAAGGCAGGGGTGTCAAACTCGTTTTCACCGGGGGCCACATCAGCCTCACGGCGTACCTTAAAGGGCTGACATCATTTTAGAACTACTTGTAGGTAGATAAGTGGTTATAAAGCCCCATGTAGGTAGATAGGTATTTTTGCCCCCTGTAGCCAGATAGTAATATGCCCTCTGCAGCCAGGTAATATGCCCCATATAGAAAGGGAGATGCCCCATAGTCCCCCAGTAGTCAGGCAGATGCCCCATATAGGAACACTAATGATAATAAAATAAAAAAAAAGCTACTAACCTACTGGTTGTTTGCGCAGCCCGGTCAGATACGGGAGCTGTGTATTGTGTAAGCGGCGTAACGTCACGCCGCTTACGCCCTCACCCAGCTCCCAGAGATCTCCTCGGCGGCAGAGGCTGCTGAACGAGGAGACCCAGCGTCACAGGGTGCGTGAGTAAAGTGGCGCGTCACGCCCCCTGACACGCCCTATTTACAGCGCTCACCAAGCGTTGTACATTCATGGCGAAAAGTTTTGAGAATGATACAAATGTTAATTTTTACAAAGTCTACTGCATCAGGTTTTATAATGGCAATTTGCATATACTCCAGAATGTTATAAAGAGTGATCAGCTTAACAGCAATTAATTGCAAAGTCAATAGTTGCCTAGAAAATTAACTTTTTCCCCCCAAAACACATTTCAACTTCATTGCAGGCCTGCCTTAAAAGGACCAGCTAACATCGTTTCAGTGATTGCTCCATTAACACAGGTGTGGGTGTTGATGAGGACAGGGCTGGAGATCAATCTGTCATGATTAAGTAAGAATCACACCACTGGACACTTTAAAAGGAGGCTGTTGCTTGGCATCATTGTTTCTCTTCTGTTAACCATGGTTATCTCTAAAGAAACACGTGCAGTCATCATTGCACTGCACAAAACTGGCCTAACAGGGAAGAGTATCGCAGCTAGAAAGATTGCACCTCAGTCAACAATCTATCGCATCATCAAGGAATTCAAGGAGAGAGGTTCCATTGTTGCCAAAAAGGCTCCAGGGCGCCCAAGAAAGACCAGCAAGCGCCAGGACCGTCTCTTAAAAGTGTTTCAGCTTCGGAATCGGGCTACCAGCAGTGCAGAGCTTGTTCAGGAATGGCAGCAGGCAGGTGTGAGTGCATCTGCATGCACTGTGAGGCGGAGACTCATGGAGCAAGGCCTGGTGTCAAGGAGGGCAGCAAAGAAGCCACTTCTCTCCAGAAAAAACATCAGGGACAGACTGATATTCTGCCAAAGGTACAGGGAGTGGACTGCTTAGGACTGGTGTAAAGTCATTTTCTCTGATGAATCCCCTTTCCGAATGTTTGGGACATCTGGAAAACAGCTTGTTCGGAGAAGGCAAGGTGAGCGATACCACCAGTCTTGTCTCATGCCAACTGTAAAGCTTCCAGAAACCATTCATGTGTGGGGTTGCTTCTCAGCCAAGGGAATCGGCTCTCTAACAGTCTTGCCTAAAAACACATCCATGAATAAAGAATGGTACCAGAATGTCCTCCAAGAGCAACTTCTCCCACCCGTCCAAGAGCAGTTTGGTGATCAACAATGCCTTTTCCAGTATGATGGAGCACCTTGCCATAAAGCAAAGGTGATAACTAAATGGCTCAGGGAACAAAACATAGAGATTTTGGGTCCATGGCCTGGAAACTCCCCAGATCTTAATCCCATTGAGAACTTGTGGTCAATCATCAAGAGACGGGTGGACAAACAAAAACCAACAAATTGTGACAAAATGCAAGATTGATTGTGCAAGAATGGACTGCTATCAGTCAGAATTTGGTCCAGAAGTTGATTGAGAGCATGCCAGGGAGAATTGCAGAGGTCCTGAAGAAAAAGGGTCAACACTGCAAATATTGACTTGCTGCATTAACTCATTCTAAGTCCGTGTTCACACGGCTTATTCCCGACGGATTTGTGAACCGTATTGAGCTCACAAATCCGACGTGAATAAGGGGCGGGGCCGGATCGCGGCGGGGGCGCCGTTCCCGTCCCCATAGACAATGCATTGTTTACGGTGCGTACGCGCCGTAAATAATGTGCATGTCACTTTCTCCCCCCCGCCGGATTCGCCGAGCGGGGAGGAGCGACGGATACCACTGTTCTCAATGAGAGCAGTGGATTACCGTAATTGCTGCCGCGGATTGGCGCCGTACTGAAGCGCAAATCCGGCGCGCAGTACGGCGCCAATACGCGGCAGAATAAGCCGTGTGAACGAGGCCTAACTGTCAATAAAAGCTTTTGTTAATCATAATATGATTGCACTTGTATTTCTGTATGTGATAAAAAACATCTGACAAACACACATAAAAACCAGAGGGCAACAGATCATGGGAAAATATAATATTTGTGTCATTCTCAAAACTTTTGGCCATGACTGTACATACAAAGGGAGAAGGTGGGAGGGAAACTATCCCTCCTGCCTTCTTTCTGTACTAGCAGCTGACTGACTCTGCACGGTAAAACAGCCGTGCGGAGTCAGGGAGATCGCGGGCCGGAAAACACAAGGCCGGATGTGGCCCGCGGGCCTTGTGTTTGACACCTGTGCCCTAAGAGAAATATATATATATTTTTTTTATTTTACTTTTATCAGGGCACAGTAGCCTGAATATAGTTAATAAAAAAAACTTGGGCAATCCCTTTTCTAGCAGCGCCCTTTTTACCGGTAAATACATGTGGCCATTAATAAAGCAAATTAAAAAGATGAAAGCAGTCACTGCAACTATACTAAGACTACTTTATGTATTACCACGCTAGTGGCTGTGTTTAAAAATATGGGTGTGGCCTGATTGCCCCTGAGGCACCGCCTGGTTGTCACCACACCACCTGCATTCCAAATAGAGATGTACTGTGACCACGGGTACCTCCCAGCTACTCACATAATCCGCATATGAAGATGGCTAAATATGGTCATGAAAATAATGTTATACCCCAAGGGCCTAGGGGAATGTTCACACTGTCCGCACCGAAAACATGTTTTCTGCTTGAAAATTCTGTGCTTGCAAGCGTGGAATTTTTATGAGGAAACTATGTGGACTTGCCAAAGCAGAGTTATGCCTCATTCTTTAGTATTTGTCGGTCTCTGCCAATTTTGTCAATTCTTTGTAGGTGCGGACAGTACGCACCGACAAATACTCGCGTTAAATCGGTGTCGTCTGAACGACCATGCTGATTTTACATTGAAATCAATGTGAGGCTTCCTACTGTCAGTTTTCCGACTGGCGCCAAATAGGCCCCAAAATAAACATCCAAGAACACTGTGTGAACGAGACCTTAAGGCTATGTTCACACCGCTTAATTTCGGCGCATATTTGCGCTTTAATATGAGCGAGATGAGCGACGAAATTATGGTAATCCATAGTTTTCATATAGAATATTGTACGCGCGGGGAGATAAGTGACATGTCAATACGCAACGCGAGGAATGTATGCCTATGGGGCCGGCGGGAGTATGCGCATATTAGCGCGAGCTCCCGAAACACACAATGTACTGTAGGCACCACAGTACAACGTGCGAACATACCCTAAGACATAAGTAAGCATTTTCCTTTGTATGCAAGGATTAAACTATTCCGATCAGTTTCCTGTATGGTTTTCTGATCATTGCTCCAGCGGTTACTGCATTTCACCCACAAATGACCCTGATCCTTGACCGATAGTATATTAATGGTCTGTAATAAAATTATTCTAAAGCTTGTTTTGTGTATATCCTGAATAACTGGTTTACTGTTATGTGCCCCACGGCTAATCACAGATTCCTTACAGTAATTATATTGCATTGTCCTGCAGCAAAGTATTAAGGGACGTTACAAAATATCACTTTTCGTTTCGGCTTTTGTTATGTATGGGGCTTTATCTAAGAAATCTGTGCACAGCAGTTATAGTTCTCATGTAGCAATGCATAAGATTCCCTGTGGGCTGACTCATGCAAAATGTTTGCTACAGCTGTAAGGGTATGTTCACACAGCGTATTTTGGCTCATTTTTTGTGCTGAAATATGCCTAAAACAGTGTTCAAATACACTCATAGACTTTAGTGTAAAATATGCGCCGTCATTCAGCTGATGCATGTTTTATTCTAGTATTTTTGACCATGCCTGAAAAGAATTGATGTCAATTCTTTCAGACCTCATATTATTAAAGGGGTTTTCTCGCTACAAAGATCATATCTGTAATGACAGGGACAGTAAAAATAAGCACTTTTGCAATTGGTGTTTGTCTAAAGCTATTTCTGCAGCAAGTGGTCGGGCCACGCCCCCTTTGCTGTGATTGGCTGCCTATTTCATTCAGCCCTGTTGGGACACGCCCTCTGTGTTGTGGTTTGGCTGCCTGCACTCTGTGCTTACTCCCCTCTGAGCTGTGTAAAATTAAAGTGAAACTGTGTAATAAAAGCTGCCTGAGCTCCTCTCTATGCTCATCTCCCAGCTCTATGTGAAGGATCTGGGCAATTACTGAGTCTCTAGCTGCTAGTTTCACTCTCTCTCCCCATATAACACAGCCTTATAAATTGCTCCCCCTCTACCTTCTGCTTGATAAAGAGGGGGGGGGGGCAACGTGCAGTTCTCGCATTTGTTTTATTATTTCAGGCTGTATGTATAACTGTTTACAGCAATACAGGTGTTCTGCTTACAACCAGCTTGTGCAGCCTGGGAGAGAAGTGACAGCTCTACAGACATGAAAATCATTGCAGGAGGTCTGCAGAGCTGTGACATCCTCTCCCCTCCACTGCTCACACACATTGATGATGTCACCAGTCTTCAGTGAGGGAAGAGAGACTCACCCCTGGATTTGAAGCTGTAAGATACAGAGACAGCTCAAGTCTGCGAAAGCCAGTGATGAGAAAACCTCTTTAAGTATAAGAGGCAGATATCTGCCTCTGGCCAGTGTGCATCATATTTGCTCTGAAATTACGCGCTTGCAAGTGCGTACTTTCAACAGCACAGCGCACGTGTTTTGCAGCGCTTACAGGTACCCACCTACGTCATATGATCTCACCCTTATTAGGAGGCCACCCACATTAGATGGATGTCGAGTATACCAAACCTACACTATTTTGATGGATGTATCTAAAATGTTTGATATCTGTATGTGTTTTTGTCTTTATTTTTGAAATGTAAAACAATCCACTTTTTTAGTGGATGTCTCCTTTTTTTTAACCCTGCAATTTCCGAGCATAGAGAGGTGGCACATAGAAATGAATGAGGAAAACTACGCTTGGACAGTATCTCCCCGTTCTGAGGCCGGCTTGTAGCTTGCCATGAGCAGTCTTCACAGCTGATTTGAGGCTCTCCCTTCCTGTGCAGGGTGTGGGCGATTCTACATCACTGACTGACATCTCCGCTCTGCTTACTACTATTCTATCACCAAGGGACATTGGTTGAGAAGCAAGCTGCACCCCGCTGATAAGACACAGCAGGAAGTGACATCACCATTGCTAGAGCAGAGAGCGTTCGGTAACTATAGAAGCTTGTGTAACCAAGCAGGAGATAAGTGCTCTGAAACTAATGAAAAATCAGAACAGCAATGAATTTGGTAACAATTTACCTTTGCTTACATGTGAGCTAATCAATAATATGGGAATATTCCTTCAAGCTTAAAAGGGTATTCCTGTTTCATTGATTAGTTTTAAACCTGTAGGCAAAGGTCAACAAAGACGATTACCCAATACATTGCTGATTTTGCTTCTCTTCAGAGTTGGGAGCAGATCCTATCTCCTACTTTTGTACACAAGTTTCTCTAGTTACCAGACACAGGCTGCAGCAGTGGCCTGGATAGTGATATCGCTCCATGCTCTGTTCCTTGTCTTGAAAGATGGAACTTGTATACATGACTTACTGATGAGCTTCATCCCTTCAGAGCTCTGTAGCTCTGTGCATTACAGTTTATAAACCTCCGAAACAGGCTCAGTTAGGAACAGAAGAACTTATATGCTAGTCACTGTCCTAGACCCGCCCACAGCCAGATCAGGAAGTGTGAGCCTGAAGCTGTCTCTAAAAACAGCATGGTGAGATGACCCTTTTAATGGTCAGAGGGAAAACTGCAGGATTTCAGTTTTGTTTTTTTAAGTTAAAGGGGTTGGCTCACTACATTGGTTCATTTTACCTCAGTCCTGTTTTCTTTCTCACTTTGAATTCAGGGGCATGTTTATTGGCTTCTACTAAGCTGCAGTAGAAGCCAGGTCTGTAGCTATAGCAACCAGTGCTGGCAACCTATCAGGATAGATCAAACAGGTCTGTAGCTATAGCAACCTGAGGAGCTGATGCAGCCTATACAAGAGGAGATAGCTTAGAACAGGTAGGACACTGTTAATGGACACGCATTGCCAAGTGACTTGTTTTTGCAAGCTCTTTAACATAAAGCAATCCTTGTAGCGAGACAACCCCTTTAAATTGAAAAGTAAAAAATAGTTTTAAAAATTTTTATTTAAACAATATGTAGTTTTCTAAAGACATAAGCCCTTTAATGCAACTTTTGGATGACTCGCTCCCTGTGATGCAAAAGAGACATTTGCTGTTTTAAAATGTTTATACATCAAGTAAATCAAATTCTGTGAATAATTGATCTGGATGTTTCTGGCTGCATTGGCTGAATAAACCATTTCCTTTCTTTATGCAGACACTGTTTTACGCATGCTTTGATGCAATGCGGTAGAAGCATCACTTAGGCTGATGATTGCAGCAGAACCAAAAAGACAATCCACCACTTGGAGCAATTGTCACTATTTTATAGATATCACTTTTTATGATTAAAGTGCAGGTTCAATTCTGCATTTAGAGCAGTTCTCCAGCATTCATCTGTATTCATTCCCTTTATAAGCAGGGCTGTTCTTCTAATAGCTGTACTTTCATGCTCTTGCCTTGGTAATCCATTATCCTGGCACATCCTTATTCAGGAGGATATGTGACGTCTCCTGACTTGTCTATTTTAGTAAATAGCTGTGAAATAACAATTCTGAAACATCTTCTATTACCCGCTGTTGTGCTGGGTCTGTTATTTGTTACACCAGTTGGGGGTGTATACCTGCACAATCTGACATGGTCCAATCGGTGCTGACAGACTGCCTCCTCCCCCCAACTGGCAACACCCAGCTGACAGATTCACTAGTAGATACTAGTGCATCTCAAAAAAAATTGAATATCACTGAAAAAAGAGAACCCCTTTAATTTTCAATAGTATTCACATTTTTTTGAGCCGCACTAATATCTGGAAGGATAAACCGAGGAACAGCACAACATAGAATTATAGGAGAAGGTACACTTCTTTTTTTTTTTTTTTTTTTTTTCTTTGCTGGCAATTTTTAAATCGCTAACCTTCATTATTTGCGGGTTTACCCAGCCTGCATTATCCTGAAATTGGGTTGTAGTTGTTGAGAAGGTACTCCAGAATTATTATTTCACAGGGAACATGGGTATTTACTAAAACGGGCACATCGTCACCATTCTACTTGTTTAACATGTTATACATTTATAACCCCCCCCCCCTCGAATATACAGCGCCCTGGAATCAATGGTGCTGTGAAATAAATAATGATGATTAGCCACAGGTCCTCTCTTATATTTTAGGGTATTGTTATACGTGAAGTTGATTAATCTATATGCAGATCTCCTTTATAGTAATTTTTAAATTGCAGATTGGTCTCTATCTGATTTTGTTATTTTTCTACTTGCAGATGAATGTGCTTGAAGCTATGATATAGCATTGCAAATAGCATAAATTAGATTGTTGGCGACACCAGATTTTAATGACATGTCAAAATGACTCGCCCTTTTCTCAGAATGTTTGACAATATTTGGCAGAAAATGGTCTGTGCCAAAGAAGTTTGCATTGGCAGCCTTTCCCAGCAAACAATGCAACAGTATGCAGTGTTCTCTTCAATTTAAATAAGCTACAATATTGACCCAAGGAGTAGCCCACTTCATTATGTAAGAATTTTCCAGAGGATGAAGTCAGTTGAAGACTCGGGAAGAATAGTATTTAGATTATTAAAAAAATCATTCCTGATATGGGACCATGATTCTGTGCTCTAATGTAATGTAATTATCAAACCACTCCCAACTTTCAGAAAGCTTCCATTTTTGGCCTCTATGGTCCCAATTGTACAATCTTGCATATAAGATCCCAGGATGTTCCATTTCTAAATGTTAAATTGGGTAAATGTTATTTGTATCTAGTAAATATTTGCTCAGCTGGGCACATCAGTGCTGTTTTTTTTTTTTCTTCTATTTGTTTTGTGACCAATTTAGTTTTTATTGTTTTTATTCAAATATAAATAGCCAGATGTGTAATCTGAGCTACATGACTGTTATGATTGATAGGAACTGTCCTGCTTATTAGTTTCTGTATTATGTCTTTTGTTTGGAGTGGTTGCATGGCAACTGCTCAGGATCCTTGGTTTTCAGCTTACCTTGCTGGGCACCTGAGCTCATTAAGTATCTACAGACTTCAACTGGCCCCAGGGCCGTCTTAACTGCTTTATGGGCCCCCGGGCAGAGCTGTGCACTGGGCCCCCCCTCCAACTCAACCACCCACAGGAACATCCAGCGTCATTTCCTTGTCGGAATTCTGCTTACAATCACGGAATTGCTGACGAGGAAACAGCGCTGTTCTGGCGCTGACACTGTTAGTAAAACATGTAAATAATTAACAGACCGAGTTCACACAGCGTATAGCGTCACACACAGTTACATGGCCCTGTACGCCTGCTGTTGAAAGTACGCACTGGCCAGCGCTTACTTCGCACAACGCTCCAGCCAGGCCCACATTCAACTTAACTTTCCCACAGTAAGCACCAGGGAATATGCTGTGAAATTAGAGCACTAGGGGCCACATGAAAACTGTATAGATCTAAAACTCGCTTTGTCGCCCATAACAACCAATCAGAGCTCCCATTTGATATAGTGCTCTGGAAAAATTAAAGGGGAAATCTGAGTAGTTGTTATGGACAACAAAGAAACCTTTAGATCGAGACAGTTTTCATGTGGCCCTTGGTGATTGCTATGATATTACTGTATTTGCAGGGCGTACTTCGGGCGCATTGCAGTGGAATTACGCCCCAAAGTATGCCCTGCAAATATGTTGTGTGAACATACCCTCAACACTGATTTGAAATTTGTGTCTGTAAGCACATGCACCCATATTGTCCCATTGTTTTCAATGGGAATATGTACCACGGTCACGATATGAACTGTGGCATGTATTCAGATTGAAAACAATGGGACAGGGTAGGTACCTTTTTGATGCGTATTTAGGGTGACATGTATGATTTTTTTTTTTGCATGCATTTGTTGCATGGAATGCGTCTGAATCTATGAACCTGTTTTACTGTGGGTCATAGATTTAGAGCTTTCTAGCTACAAAGAGACACTTCTGGCTCAGGGAAACCCCTTGTAAAGGTCTCTCCCTGTTCCAGCTGTACTGCGCCTGGAAATGTGCAGCTTTGTACGGTTGTAGTGAGACGCCTCCAGCGCACCCCCAAATCAGGCGCGGGTGCTTGTAATGGGCCTGATACATGCCTGTGGCAGGTTTAAAATAGAGTGAACAGGGCTGCGCCAGTTTTCGGACTGAAACGACGCCAGACTTCAGGCACAGCCCCATTCATACATGTCGCCCTTTATGCACCAAGGGCGACATGTATGAATGGGGCTGCACCAGATATCTGGTGTCTTTACAGCCCGATATCAGGCACAGTACCGTTCATATATTTTGAAATCTCCTGCATGTCACTCCAGGGTACATTACATCGTGCCTGTGGCTCTTTGTAATGCGCCAGATCTCGGGGGGGCGTGTGGGAGGTGGGGCACACTAGAACCGTAACGAAGCTACATATTTATAGCTTCAGTCCGGCATTTCTAGGCACATTACAGCTGGAACAGGTAGAGCACTTTACAAGTGGTTTACCCGAGCCAGAAATGGTGCCCCAGCGCTGGAATGCGCCTGATTAATGACCCATTGTAGAGCAGGTTCATACATCAGGTGCGTTCTAGATATTTTAGGCGCATGAAATTTGGCATTCGCATGCCAAATTTCATGCATGTTGCCCAAAATGTGCATTTTACACAGCCATACAAAATACAGCCATCCATTCACATACACTCACACACAATTACACACAAATATGCACACACTCACACAGACGCACTGAGTCTAACCTGTACACTCCAGGGGGGGTCAGGACACGAAGATTTGCTTGTAGCCTTGAGCTGATAATATCAGCAGCTGCTGCACAGGAAAGTGCACGCACAGGAGGCACAGCACCAATGAAGGGTCGGCCCTGGCTGCCTGCTGTGAGCTGCTTATCTCCTCTTCTGCTGTGCTGTCAGTGCGCCCCCTCCCCCTGCTCCTTGACCCAACACAGGAGGGGGCACAGCACGGACTGAGGATGAGGAGCTGCCTGCTGAGCGACGCTTATCTCCTCTCCGGCTGTGCTGTCAGTGCGCCCCCTCCCCCTGCTCCTTGACCCGACACACAGCCGGAGCAGGCTGAATAGGAAGGCACTTCGCCCTGTAATGAGTGAAGTGCAGGCAGGGACCGCGGGGCACAGACAGGGGAAGATCAGTAATGCTGGCTGTATTCATTCACTGGGCAGAGCAGGCAGCCGCCCAGACGGGCCCCTTGTGTCTGTGGGGCCCCCGGGCAGTGGCCTACCGTGCCCAATGGGAAAGACGGCCCTGACTGGCCCACAGGGGAGATGGGAAAACAGGTTTGGGGCTGTGTTTCAAGAAGAAACTGAGAGAGGTAGAGTGCAAGAGTCATGTGCACTATCCCCCACTGGTGAGCTTCCAGCACCTTCATTCAACACTGCAGAGTATAGAAGTATATGGATCATGTCTAATCCTGATGTGTTGGATTGTCCTTTCTTATAGTCTATTGTCCACCTCCGTTGTGTCAAGCTAGGGTGTAGTTTCATGTCTCAGTTTTGTTTGGTCAAGTTCTGGAGTATTTTTTAAGAAATTGGTGTTAGTCCGTGCCTGGGACTCGTTGGGTCTAGAGCCCCTTTCTGTATTGGGGTCAGTTGTCGTTTAGGGACATATTGGAGGGAAAGGCATTAGGGTTAACGTCCAGGATAGAGGTTAAACTGTACTGTGACTTCTAATTTGCCTCTAATTTATAGTATGGTCAAATATCCAATGTATAAAAAACACAATACATTTTTGTATTGTGTTTTATATAGGCCCGTGTTATACTATTCTGTCTATTATAAGATATGCCCCTTTATCTCATTTGTGCAAATAGATTCAGTTGCAGGCAGAATTAAATATATTCAAATCTGGAAGGAAGAGGCATGGACTGTGCATCCTCACATTATACTGTACGTTGATCTAATGCTTCTCAGCAAAACTTTACAAAAATGAACAGGAGGTTCTTGGTATACTTTTTGATCAAACAGTATAGGCCCACTTGCCACTGCACGGTGACCTCTATAAAGTGGGTCCCTACACTAAATGGGGGCAGCACTGCATGGCGGCCACCACCGCAGCAAAAACCACAATGATGAGGGGCGCAGCCCAGTGGCCCAGCAGCACCACTGCTGCCAGACCTAGCCCCCTGGCTGTGGGCTGCACCACCACATCAGCACAGCAACAATGGCCGCCATACAGCACCAACACCAAAAAAAGGAAAGGTTGACACAGCTTACTTCTCCTGGGCTCCCTGCGAGCAGACTGAAAGGAAAAGGGCATTAACCCCAATACAGACTACTGCTAATTAAAAACACCTGGGCCAATTGGGGAGGAGTGCTGATCCATGTGTGCAAAGAACTAGAGAGTGCAGGGAGCCCAGGAGAGGTAAGCTCTATCAGTGCAGTGCTGCCCCCATTTAGTGTAGGGACCCACTTTATAGAGGTCACCATGAAGTAGCAAGTGGGCTAATACGTTTTGATCAAAAAGTATACTAAGATCCTCCTGTTTATTTATGTAAAGTTTTGCTGAGAAGCATTAGATCAACATATAGTGTGGGGATGTGCGGTCCATGCCTCTCCCTTCCAGATTAGAATTAAATGTATATCCATCAGCTGCTACCTATTTGTTCTATTAAGCAGAGCAGAAGCCTTGTGATTACAGTCATGATAGGTATTATTAGCGTGATCTTTGTTCTGTATTTTACCTGGAACCATTGATGTTGTCTGGCTTAAGGGACTTGTTTCTGGCCATGAATAGTGGATTTGCAGTGCTGTTTCCATGATGCATTTAGGGTAATGAATCTAGCAGTTATTCAGCTGTATCTAGGCTCTGCCATCTGCTAGAACAGCAGTCAGATGTTGAATCAAGAGTAAATGGACCTGTACTTGACTCACCCTGCTCAGTTCTTCTCATTCAGATGACTGACCCTTAACTGTGCACATTTTCTTGTAATAAAGCAAGCCTCACTGTTGGAGAAACTTAAAATAGGTTGGGAATTACTTAAAGGGGTTGTCTCACTACAAGGATTGCTGCTTTTTATGTTTAAGGATCTTGCAAAAACAAGTCCCTTTGCAATATATGTCCATTATCAGTATCCTACCTATTCTGAGATATCCCCTCTTGTATGGGCTGCATCAGCACCTCAGGTTGCTATAGCTACAGACCTGTTTGATCTATCCTGATAGGCTGCCAGCACTGGTTGCTATAGCTACAGACCTGGCTTCTACTGCACCCTATTTAGAACCAGTAAACACGCCCCTGAATTCAAAGTGAAACCAAGGAAACAGGACTGAGGTAAGATGAATCAATGTAGTGAGACAACCTCTTTAAAGGTTTGTTCTCCTCTCAGAAATTTCTGCCAAACTTTTAATATATTCTATAAATGCCTTATAGGCAGGTCCTACACATTTCTTGAAAATGATCCTCCAAATGTCACAGTGCAGTACGGACTTTAGAGAGCGCTTGCACGGAACTCGCTGTTCAATGCTACGGGAGGTTCAAGTACAGTTGAGCACACCCTTCAGCTGTAGCTGGAACTCCCATAGATCAGAATGGAAAGCACCATGCAAGCGGGACCTCATCTCTTCTGCTTGGAGACTTTTGCGGGCTTGGTCTCAAGGCAGGTGTAAGTTTCAGAGGTAAGATCTGCACATCTCAATATGTTATAAATGTCTGAGATAGGAGTACCCCTATAAATCACTTTTCAATAATACATTATTATCATTATGTGTGAAAAATATATATTCACACACATGTATATAGTCAGCAGAACATCTAAATGCCTCTATAAGTCGTATTTCCTCACTTGACTGTGTTTTGGTTATTCTCCTGTCCTGCTAATAGGTGTCCTTGGGGCCTCCAGTTTTAGAAACTTGGCAGATTGGTGACCAGCTGGACTTTATCCAGGATGAACAGGCAGACGTTGGCAAGCACTAATGCTTTTGCTATAGTTCTCATGGGTTTTGCATGTCACAAGACCTAAATGATAAACTACAGAAAAATGTCAGCTGCTGGTCAGATAACTTTTTTTGGATTGTTTTTTGACTATGGGCCCATCCTACTGCCCTTTAACTGATATTCTGTGTATTTGTCTGTGTATCATTTCCTCTTTACACCACATTTATTATGACCATGATAATGTGACACGCTTAATATTGCCAAATAATATGAAACGGAGTTTTCCTTCAGCTACAAAAGTTTCTTCCACCAAAAAAATTAAAAATGATGGCTGTGTTTAATGGGTGGTCCCACATTTTTTTTTTTTTTTTTTTTTTTTTTTTTTAAAATATTTTATTAAATTTTCCAGAGAATATCATGAACAGCATTAGAATTACAAGATCATTTGTACAAAAATTTAGATTAATTTAAGGTCATCACCCCGGAGGGCCTTTTTAGACATGAAAGTCCTGTGCATATTTTCCATAATCTGGGCCGGAGAGGGCATATGAAAAAGGGTGTATTCACACTAAGTACATTCGACAGAACATAGAAACTTGTCATATAACAAAAAAACAAACTAGCAAAAAGCTTGGTATGTATGGGATGAAACTGGTCTCGCCTAAAAGCGAGTGGATCTAGAACCTTATCACAAGAAGGAGTCTCTGCCTGCCATCTCCCTCATAGCAGGAAATCTGACCCACGAGAAAAAACCCTGACCCAACAAGCGAGGATAATGAACGAGTAGGCTCTCACCTGTGAGATTTGGTTCAGGCAGCCTCAGTATAGGCTGCGAGATGATAGGACCACCTAGGGGAAAAGGGGAGAGGAGTGGGTGGGGACCCTAAAAAATGTCTGGGGCTAGTGTCACTTTCGTCGCTGGTCCGCCGGATTTCCAGAGTCCCCAGTGTGCCCGCTAGGGCTTCTCTAGAGTACCAGCCCGTGTATCTAAATGTTCTCATTAATTGGTTGATTTCAGGACGTGTGTAGTGTGAAATAATAAAGGATTTCCATTTTCTGAAGAAACTTCCGTTTGTCTATCTTTGTTTCTCTCATTTTTCTATCCTATCTGCGGTTAAATATTTTTCATGTTTTCAATTATTAATGACCTGGGGGGGTTTGGGCTTCAGCCAATATAGAAGGAGGGATCTTTTGGCTCTAAAAATCGCAATATGTATATGCTTCCAGTCCCCTCGGTTGGGGGGGAGGGGGGCACGAGGGGTTCATCCTCGGGGGGGTCTAGTGTAATGGAATATTAAAAAGTTCAGGTTCTTAACGCAGCCTAACCGCCATCGGTCCACACATAGGCCAGAAATAAGCCCCAGAAGTCCTGCACTTTAGGGCAACCCATACCCCATCCACAGTATCTGTAGAGGGGGTCGACATTGGGCAAGCCTGGAGTCTATCTGGGACCTGTTGAGAGGGGGGGAGGTTGAAGCCATAAAAGGCATTGTGAATTTAATTTTTTAATTGGGATTCCCTCCATTGCTCAAAATTACGGCCCCACTAATCCCCTTCAAACCTAGCAAGGGTTTTTTCAACAAAATCGGGGGAAACCCCCTGGAAACTCCCCTTCCTAAAGGGGTTTTTCCTTTTCCGATAACCCCAAAAAAAAACCCAGCTTCCCCGATGGTCCCCCTATTTGGCTTTAGAGGGAGAAGGAGGGAAATTATAGCAAATGCACCAGGGGATCAAATTTTTTGGGGGGAAAATTCCTTTCGGTGTGTTGCAAGCTTAGATCTGCAGAAGATTGGGTCTGCATTTTCCGGGTAACATGTATAAAGGGGGAGGGAGAAAACCTCTCGTACTCCGTCCCCCGGGAAAAGGGCCCAATTTTTCCCGGGGGGTGGCCCCTCAGGTTGCCCCGGGGCGACATTTCTCTCTACCCTTTCCCCCACAGTCTGAACATGGGGGTTTTCTTGACCTTGTTGGGGAAAATTTTGGGTGATCCCAAAGGGGTATCCCCTTTGGGAAAACAAGAAGGGAAAACCCCCTCATTTTGCGGACCCGGATCCTGCCCCCGCTTGTTTTCCCCCCCAGAAAAGGGTGGATGGGTTTTTTAAGTTTAGGGGGGGAAGGAAAAGAAATTTCCCTTCATGTAAAGGGGGTAAGGGGGCCGGGGCCCTAGTTTTTAACTCTGCTTCCCAAAATTTTTTTGGAAAGGGGGTAGCGATGGTTCCCCTTTCCCCTCCCCGTCCAGAGCATGAGGGGAAAGGGTTTCCGGTTTTAATAGCGTTATTTGGAAAGGGTTTTGGGCCTCCCTTTTCCAATGGGACATTGGGTTTCTGAAAACGATAACGCGGCCCCCCACCCGCCCAAAAAAATCGGGGAAAAAAAAACCCCGGTTTCATCTTTCTAAAATCCTTTTTGGGGTTTTAATTTGCAAGGGGATTGTTTGGAGGGGATAAAAAGGTTTCGGGAAAAGGGCACCATTTTGATTGCATGACCCGCCCGAGGGGAGAAAAAGGCAAACCCCTGCCATTGTTCAATTGTTCCGTGATTTTTTTTTTAAACAAGGGGGGTATTTTTAAAATGTAAATGGGGCCCCGGGGTTTCCCCCCAAAAAATTTATCCCCAAGAAGGGGATAAATTTTTCTTGCCCGGGGGTCAGATTAAAAATCCCCGGGCAATTTCCCAAAACCCCTCCAGGAGAGGGGTTTTAAACTTCCCGTTTCCCCGCTCTTTGAGGGGGTTTAAATTTTTATCCTGAAAAAAATTCCCCTTTTTAATTTTTTTCCCCCCTGGGAAAAAAAAAAACTCCCGGGAAAATGGTTCAAAGGGGTTTTGAGGGAAAAAGGGAGTAGGTTCCCTTTCAAAAAAGGGCTTGGGTTTTTTACCCGAGGGGCTTTTCCAACCTGAACCCCTTGGAAAAAGGTCAAAACCCTTAAAGGAAAAAAGCCCAGAGGGTTCCCGGGAATATCAAAAAAAAAGAGGGGAAGGGGAAATTTCCCCGGGGGTTTCCCTTTTTTCAAAAGTGAAGGGGGGACGAGACAAAAAGCCCCGGGGGGTATTTCTTGGGGTGGGGGGTTTTGGGAAATTAAAATTTCAGTGAGAAAAAATTCTTAAAAAAGACCCCCTAAATCCCATCCTGTCAAGAAAAAAACCAGAGCCAACCCCCCCCGACATTGTTTAAATGCTTTTTCAGCATCTATCGCAACTATGACGGTACCGTGGGGGGGGATGGGCCACCTGAGCTGCCCCCAAAACCGCTTCACCTTTCTCAGGTTTTTCCAAACTGAAGCACGTCCCTTGATAAATCCTTTTTGGGGAAGGCCAAAAAAGGGGGGGCAAAGGGAAAAAAGCTATTCTTTTTCGGAGATTTTGGGGAGTAATTTTTTTATCTACATCAATCAAGAGATTTTTCTGAATGAAAGGCCCGGGAAAGGGGAGGGTTCCCTTTTTTTTTTTGGAATGACTTTGATAAGCGTTTTGGGTTCCGGGCTGGGCCAGCCCTTACATAAAAGTATTTTTTGTGAGCTTGAAGGGCTGGGGTTGGGGGCTCCCGGGGGCAATTGAAAAAATTTTCCAGGAGGGCCCTCCCGGGCCCGGGGGCTTTAAATTTGGGTGATAGGGCCCTTTTTAGGGGTGTCTGGATTTCTTCTCCAAAATCTCCATTTTAAAAATCGCTAGCTGGGTCCCGTGGTCAGGCAAAGGGTAGACAAGGGAAATTTCCCGGAAACGCCTTTCCCTTCCCCCTCACCTTTTTGGGTTAAGGGTCCGGGGGAGTAAAGTTGTTATAAAAAGGTTTTAAGTATGTCCTTTTACCTGGGGGAGGATCAAAGTTGCGTTCCCATAGGGGTTTTTAAAAAGGGCAATAAGTTGGGAAAAAGGTTGGTTTAAGGAAACCCTTTAAGGGGGCCTAGCCAAAAACCCACCTGCCCTTTTTCCCCTAACTGAAAAGGGGGGACTGGAGAAAGGAGCGCGAACTTCTTCCCTTCTTAGCCTATGTCAAAGTCTCTCCTAGTTGATTCCCCCCTCCCCCGGCCTTTGAGGGGCTTCCCTGGAGGAAAAAAGGGGCGGTAGGCTATTTTCCCCTTCTTCCCGAAAAGCCTCGCGTATTTTTGTTAGCTTGCGTCTTTATTGGGGGGGATCTTATAGGCTATAATTTTTGTCCCCCAGTACGATTTAGCCTTTTGGGCCCAAAAAAAAAGAGGCGTTCCCCTTTGGAAAACTCCGCATTGGTAGCCGGGAAAATTTTTGCCCCACCGCCGGAAAAAACAGATAAACAAAAGGCCCCCTTGTTTTGGTTTGGTTTGGACCCGGGAATCGCCAGATGAAAATCGATCCCTTGGGATAGGTGTTGCCCCTCTATAAGACCCGGGGAGTGGGCAGTATCCCCTGCTAAAAATTTTTGCCCAGTATGACCCTTCTGAATAAGGAAAAAGGGGGGACAAATATGTAATCCAGCCTGGCCCCGGGTTGGTGGGGGGGAGAAAAGAAAGAGTACTCCCCCCCATCAGGATTGAGTTCCTCCTTTCCTCAACCGTCCGGATGTTCCCCGGAAAGGGCTTAAAAGGGCTTTTTCCCCCGATTAGAGGTTTTCCTGGAATTTGGAGAGAGCGGGGACTTTTTCCTGCTAGAGTTTATTTTAAAATAGATTCATGGGCCCCCCCATCAGTTTTTTGGGGGTAAGCGTCACCCGAAGGGGCGGGCTGGTCAGATCAGTGGGAAAAAAGGGGTGCCCCTTTGGGGGATTCGGTCCTACACATTGTACAGACTGAGGCGTGTCCCTTGCAGGGCTATAAACAAAAGGGAAATTTTTCCCCTCCTTAAACAGCCTCAGGGGAGATTTGTGTGAAAAAGGGAAAAAAATTTTATGGATTAATGTTAACCTCCCCCTTTACCCCCGACTGGGGGGACCCCAAAAAATGCCCCCCCATAAATTCTCCCCTTCCCGGACAAAATCTTTCCCTTTTTTAAAAAGTGTTTCCCCCGAAGGAGGGGAATAGGGGCCGGGGGCCCCCAGCTTTCCCGAGGTGGCGAATGATTTAACCCTTTTTTTTGGGGAAAACGAAGCCCCTTTTTGCATTTCCAACCCAGATCACCCCTTTATGGGGGTTGGGGAAAATAAAGAATTTTGGGGCGGGATATGCCTTTAGACGGGATCCCGTAAAAGGGGCTTGAGTTTAAAAGGGCCCTTCCCCCGGGGGGAGGGGCAGGACTTCCCGGTGCAAGTAATACCCAAAAAGGAATAAAACCCAAAAACCCAAAAAACACAAAAAAAAAAGTAATAGAAAAAACCCCCCAAAGGGAAACCCCCCCCCAACCCCAAATCTACCCCCCTAAAAGCGGCCCGTTAGACTTCACCTTTTTCTTAACCGGTTTTGTTTTCCCGGAAAAAAAGGATTCAAGAGATCTAGTCCCTTTTCCCCCAAAAATTTAAACCCCGCACCATGAGAAAGGGAAGTAAAAGGGCAACGCTCCCAATTTAAAACATTTGGGGAGAATATGTTTAAACCCCCTTTTAAAGGGGAAACCCTTTTTTCCCTTTTAACCCCCAAACCCCCCCCCGCCCCCCATCCCCAAATGATGAAGGGGTTAAAACTAAGGGGCTTGAAGGTACAACAAAACAAATTTAAAGCCCAAAAAATTTTTTAACCCCCAAAAAACTTTCCCCAAAACCAATTAAACCCCTTTAATTTTCCCCGCCTTCCCGAGAATGGGGGGCCAGTGAAAAAAATTTAAGGACCGCATATGCCACATTTTGGGTTTTTCACGTCCCCCCCAACAAGAAAAATAAAGGTAATTTTAAAAAAATTCCTGGATAAACAGCAGGTTTAGAAATTTTGGCTCGGTAAGGGCAAAAGGGGGCCCTACGGCGACCCGGGGGAATTTCCTTTCTTTTTGGCGGGGGGGAGGGGTCCGAAGGGGGAAAGGCGGGGGTGCTCGAAAAAAGTTTCCCGGGCCGGACGTTTTTCCTTGCAGGTAGAGAGCCCCCCAGAAGTTTGGTCTCGTTTCCCCAGGATGTCTTGGAGGGTTTTCGTTCTGCTTCTTTCCGGAGAAGGTGTGGGGTTTAAAAATTCGGGGTTCCCCGTTTGGGAAAGGGAAAACTCAGAGTTGCCCGGGAAAAGCAAAAGCCCCGGATTTCCCCCCCGGGAAAACTTAGGCAGGTTCCCGCTAAAGGCCCGACGTTGTTTAGAGACTTCAGTGGTAAACCCTTTAAAAAAAAAAATTCTTTTGGCCTCCCGAGGAGGGGAGCCGGGGGTCTAAATTTTTTCCTGTAAACGCAAGATTCCTGGGTTGTTTATTATAATTTCCAAAATATTTTTTTTTTATTAAAAAATGGGGGGGCCGCCCTTTGGGAAAGTTTTTTTTGGCGACTTTTTTGCTCCAAAAGTCTGGGGGGGATGCGAAGTGCTCTTCCCTTTTTGGGACTCTTTCCCCTATGCCCAGGGCTTGTGGAAAAACCTTTTCCCCGGTTTTTTTTTTTTGGAAAAAAAGAGTTTGGAGTTCTGGCTGTTTGTTTATTTTTGGGGGGGCCCCCCCCAAACCCCTTTAAATTGTCCCCTGGAGCGTTTTCAAGGTTTTTTAAACTCTCATATAGAATCGACTGGGATCTGGTGGTAAATGAGAGCTTGTTCTGTAGAGAGTCGTTCTCTGATTCCAGCTGCTGAACCCGCTGTTCCAGCTCTTCAATGCGTGCCCCTTGAGCTTGAATGTCCTGCTGTATTTTATTGAGGGACGCTTGCAGCGTGGACTCCAGCGTGTCACGGAGATCAGGGGCTATGTGTCTAGCCACCTCCAGCGCCAGGGCTTTATAATCTATAGCAGGGGACCTGTTGTTATCAGTGCCTGGTGTCGGGGTTAAGTCCCAGGAATCGGGAGGCAGCTCACCCTCTTCCGGATTCGGAGTGCGACGGGACGCCATCTTAGGTTCCCCTCGTGATGCGCGGGGTGCTGGAGAGGACGGGTCTCTGGGGCCGCTACGGAGGAGATATCTCTCCATGCAGGTAACGGCCGTCACCTAGGTAGTGCTCTCCTCTCGGTTCGGGAGCAGGTCGGCGCCGGTAAAGCGGCTAATTGCCGGGATTAGGTGCGGGGTGGCAGGGAGCTCTTACCGCTCACAGCCGCACGCCAGCGCCGGAACCGGAAGTTCCCCCCACATTTTAATATGTCACTTCTCTCTTAGATCTGACAACAAATTGGGCTCTATTTCTGAAAACTGTTTAACATGAAGACTGTCCTGTTGCCTATAGCAACCAATTAGAGCTCAGCTTTAATTTTTTCAGAGCAGTATAGGATATCTCCATACATCTCTGCCTAAGTCTCCAGATATCTCCCCTCACGCAATCTCTACTCCTCACAGGACCTTCTTCTCCGCTCTACCCTGATCAGCTCCTCACATAACCGTCTCAAAGACTTCTCCTGTGCTTCCCCCCATTCTCTGGAACTCACTGCCCTAACACATCAGACTCTCCTCCACCTTCACCAGGTTCAAAAGCAACCTGAAACCCCACCACTTCAGGATAGCTTATAACCAACAATAACCCTGCTGCCACTGTGCTACCCCAAAAACATGTCTGCCCCTCACCTTCTGTCTCTTTCCTCCTCCTTGTAGATTGTGAGCCCTCACGGGTAGGGCCCTCTCTCCCTTTGCCAGTTGTAAGTCACTCATCGTTATCATTGTACTTGTTTGACTTATGTTATATATGTAACCCCCTTGAATGTACAGCGCCCTGGAATCAATGGCGGTTTTAAAATAAATAATAATAAAGCTTAGCTCTGATTGATATTGGCAACAAGAACATTCTTGGGATCCATCCACACGACCAGCAGTTCTCATCTGATTTAGACGTGGATTCGAGCTTTAAAAAAAACAAAAAAAATCCAACTGTAAACCAACTTCATAGACCTCAGTTGTAAATCAGAGTTGTAGTCCACACGACTCAGATTGTCTTGAGGCCTCAGATCTAATCATACAAGATGGGACAACCCCTTTAACTTATGACCGTTTAGCTTTTTAGATGCAGTTTTTGAAGCAAAAACTAGGATTGGATCATAATTGGAGGATACATATTAAAGGGTATTCCCATCACAGCAAGTGTTGCTGGAAAGGTCAATTACTGTAAAACAAGTTTCAAAATGCATGTTAAAAAATATGGATGCTTTACCTAATCTAGACCTTTTTTGTAAATTCAACTTGCCGTCTTGTTTCCCTGGTTACTGACCATCACTGTGTGCTTTTGTGGTGGTCAGTAATGCAGTGTTACCTTACATTTTGGCCTCAGCTCTGCTACTCTTTGCTTCACAAAATGGGCAGTACAGGCAAGTGTGGCTGCGATGACTTTGCACCGCTTGCCTGCATTTGCACGTTCCCGATACTGCTAGTTGAACAGTTCACAGCACACAGTGGTCGTCGGTAACCATGGAGACAAGATAGCAGGTTGAAGGCGCAAAAAAGGCCTCTATTAGTAAAGCGCACATATTTTTTAATGACCTGCATTTTGAAAATTGCCAGTTTTTGGCATCTAAAAAGTTAAGTGTGAACCCAACCCGATCTTCCTTTTCACCTTGCTTCAGTAGGTGTAAATTCTCAGATTCACATGAATTCTTGATTCATAGTCTGAATTGCAGTATAGTTTTCGTAAAAGTTCACCGTTTAAGGGTCTCCTGCTTATGTACAGAAGCTTCCCTAGGTTGCCAGCTACCTCTTTGTGCTCTAACAGACTCTAGAGCCCTGGCAGAGATAGTAGCTTCACTTTTTGCTGTTTCTTGTCAACAGCACAGGTGCTTGTCTGTTTCCAAACGACACACTTGAGCTCTGTAGCCTCTGCCCTGATTTTTAGACCCCTGCATCACCGCTGTCCCTCTAGGCTAGGTTCACACGGTGTATTTGCAGGGCGTAATTACGCCCCGCAATTACGCCGTGTGACGCGGAGCGGGGGACTGAGCAGGGGGCCGGCACTTCGCCGGCCCATAGACTTGAATTGCTAGCGGCGCGTATTTGCGGCTAGTAATTCACATGTCAATTGTCTCCCCGCCTGGCGGCTTCGCAGAGCGGGGAGAGGAGACGTAATCCATAGTTCTCTATAAGAACTGTGAATTACCGTAATGAATGGGCCGTTTTCAGCCCGTAATTTGCGCACTTTGGCGCGTAATTACGGACCAAAATACGGCCCATTTTAAGCCGTGTGAACATGGCCTAACAGGCCCAGTTAGGAATATTAGAGCTGATAGGCCTCGTTCACACGGCTTATTTCAGAACATATTTACATCGGATTGCCGATCGTAAATACGTTCTGAAATCAGTTGCAAATAAGTGCCACTAAGTGTGGGAAGTATTTGTAACTGATTTCCCGACGGATTCACCATCTCCAATCATTGTAGGTGGTGAATCTGTCTGTAAATAGTTGACATGCACATTGTTTTTCCGTCCGGATTGCCGTCGTCAATCCGCGGCAGCAATCCGGCACGGAAATACGCGTCGTGTGAACGACGAGCCGTATTTTCTATTGAAATCAATAGAGAATGGGCTGTTACTTGTTTCTGACTGATTTGCCGACGGATTGACGATCGTCAATCCGTCGGCAAATCCGCGGCGAAATAAGCCGTGTGAACGAGGCCATATGCCAATCGCTGCTGTAGATCCGCCCACAGCCTGGACAGGAAGTGAGAGCCTGAAGCTGGCTGTAAAGAGCAGGCTCCATGACACAGCATGGGGAGAACACCCCACTTTAATTATCAGCTACCAAAGATAGCATAGGTTTTGGAGTATATTTTTAAATGTTTCTCTTTCATTCTTGTTTCGGGAGCAAATTGGCAGCAATGTCTTTAGGTACATATGAAAAATACTATTTGTGGTGGGAGGAGAACTCGTATACAAGTCTTACATATACCAGTGTGTTGTGGTAAAATGTGCCTAGTGCATTTTCAGCATTGTGTGTATATTTAACAGAAGCTGTTAAAAACTTTTTTTTTTTTTTTTGCTTTTGAAAATGAATCACCTTATGTACATTGCAAATTGGTCTGGATTACCCCCACCTTCATGTGTTTCTTGTGCTAAACCTCTTTTAAGAAGCACAAATTATGTGGAGCACCGGAAGAGGATGTGGTATCCAACCACATTTAGTTTATATGTGACTGGTGTGGCCATCTCTGATTGATTAAAATCACTCTGTTTTGTGTTGTAACTAGGTTTCCATAGTTGCCCTGCATCACTGGTTTTTAGGAAAAGGGGTACATCAAGCTAACTAACCTACTATTCAGCTGTCGGATAATATGATGGGCTTACCCCATTGAGAAATAGTTTTTTGCAGCTGCTTTATATAGTATTAAAAAATAAATTATTCAAACTATACAACAAAATAATGCCCATATAAGAAAAAAGACCTAATACAACAGTGTAGACCCCAGAAGAGATATTTAAACTAGTAACCCACCTGGAGCTCTTTAATGATAAATGGCATCCTGTCTGTATCAGATAAGTATAAAATAGGCTAATCAAAATATCAGTAAAGTAATTAATATATCCCCCAAACACAAAATTTCTAACCTGAACAATTGAAGCAATCCAGCAGGTCCCAGACATGGGAGATAGGCAGGAAGAGCGCTGCCCCTGACCCTATTCTGCGTTTTGCCTACGTTTGTTCACGCTACGTTCCGATCTCACGCTATGCAATGCTGCAAAGTTTAAATGCAATTTAGGCCAATCAAAAATTAAATCAAATAGAACCCGTGACAAAATGTCTGTTTTTGTGAATCCCTGGGAAATAATTCTGGCTCCAGCTGCTTTTTAGTCGTCTTGACTGATATGTAAAACCTCAGTGCTGTCTGTGAAGAATAAGGGTATGTTCACACGGCATCTTGCAGCAAGACGCCGTGTGATTAGAATAACGCGCTGATCAGTGCGTTCTTCTAAAGCGCGGGCCTGACATGTCATTTCTTTCTGCCGGCAGGTAATCATATCTCTCTGAGAGCAATGATTACCGTAATTACAGGATGTATTTTGGGGTGCATTGAAGCGCAATTACGCCCCGAAATACATCCTAAAAGATGACGTGTGGATTCAGCCTAAGGCTATGTTCACACGGCTTAATTGCGGGACGTAATTTCGCCCCGCAATTACGCCGTGTGGACGGGGGCGGGGCGGGAGCGGGGGAGTAAGCAGGGGGCCGGCACTTCGCCGGCCCATTGACTATCACTGCTAGCGGCGCGTATACGCCGCTAGAAAGTGACATGTCAATTATCTCCCCGCCCGGCGGCTTCGCCGGGCGGGGAGAGGAGACGTAATCCATAGTTCTCTATGAGAACTGTGAATTACCGTAATGAATGGGCCGTTTTCGGCCCGTAATTGGCGCACTTCGGCGCGTAATTACGGACCGAAATACGGCCCATTTTAAGCCGTGTGAACATGGCCTAAGGGTATGTTCACACGGGGTAATTTCGGCGCATTGCACTCTAATACGGGCGAGATGCGCGCCGAAATTACGGTAATCCATAGTTCTCATAGAGAACAATGGATTACGCCTCTTCTCCCCACTTTTACAATACGATCATATTGTACGCGCAGGGAGATAAGTGACATGTCAATTACTTGCGGCGAATACAAGCCGCGAGTAATGTCCACTCCCCCCCCCCCCCGCACCGCGGACATCAGCGCGTATTAGCGCGACTCCCAAAGCACCCGGTGCAAGTGCGGCCGTACTGTACGCGCCGCAAATACGCAGTGTGAACATAGTCGAATAGTCTATCTACATTGCAAGGATTTACCAAATGCGGATTCGGGCTTTAACACCTTACGGACGATGCGAGAGTTTTTTTTTTTGTTTTTTTAAATATTTGTTTACATTTTATCCAATGTCTGCATTACAAAAGCCATAACTTTTATTTTTTATTTTTCTGTTGACATAGCCATATGGGGGCTTTTTTTAGACCAGCTTTATTTTTTAATGCCACCATTTTGGGATACAGTCAGAGAAAACAAGGAGTGGCTCCATAAGAAGCATGTTAAGCTCCTAGAGTGGCCTAGACCGTCTCCAGACCCGAACCCAATCAAAAATCTTTGGAGGAAGCTGAAACGTGATGTAGCCCAGTGACCGCCCCGAAACCTGAAAGATCTGAAGAAGATCTGTATGGAGGAGGTGGCCAAGATCCCTGCTGCAGTGTTAACAAACTTGGTCAAGAACTGCAAACAGAGGATTCTGTACCAAATATTAAAGGGGTTGTCTCACTACAAGGATTGCTTTTTATTTTAAAGATCTTCCAAAAACAAGTCACTTTGCAATATTTGTCCATTATCGGTGTCCTACCTATTCCTAGATATACCTCTTGCATGGGCTCCTCAGGCCGCTATAGCTACAGACCTGTTTTTCCTCTCCTGCTGTCAGCACTGATCGCTAAAGCTACAGACCTGGTGTCCTCAGCATCTTGTCACTGCAGACCAGTAGAAGCCAGTAAACACTGAATTCAACAATGAAAGTGAGTTTGAGAAAACAGGAGGAAAGATAAATTAATGCAGTGAGACAACCCTTTTAAGTTCTGTTTTTCTGTTGTATCAAATACTTCATGCAATAAAATCCAAATTATTTATTTAAAAATCATACAATGTGATTTTCTGTATTTTTATTTATTTTCCTGCTCACAGTTGAAGTTTACCTACGATAAAAATTGCAGACCTCTCCATTCTTTGTAGGTGTTAAACTTTAAAAAATCGTCAGTGTATCAAATACTTATTTTCCCCACTGTATTTGGGTATAACAAAGTGCTTACATTCTAGTAATTATCACCACTGTAGGGATATGATCATAACTCAAGCATCCCAAGCATTCTTCTGATATGGTATATTATATACTGAATTCCTCACCAACCAGATTATACATGTTTTGGAGAAAAAAAACAAGTTTGGTCAAAATAGAAACAAAACAATATAGTAGAAAAATGAATTCATTTTCCTTGAAGACTGTTTTTTTTTTTTTTTTTTTTCTTTTAGTCAACATGCAATTCATTTAGCTTATTTTGCTTATAAATGTAATATTTTAAGGGGTTTTACCATGACATAAAAACCCCCGTACTGGTCGCTTGCAGGTAATTGCAAACTGACCGTGCATGTGAATGATGAGGGTGGTGCTTGCAGCCATCCTCCTCATTCACTTCTATGGGAGCATCCGAATATAGCCAAGTGTGTGCGTTCAGCTATATTCTGGAGCTCCCATAGAAGTGAATGAAGAGAACGGCCACAAGCACCGCCCTCCTCATTCACATGCATGGTATGCTTGCTGCAAGCGAACCTCTTTAAGACATCAGTTGTACAGATAGTATTATGAACACTCCCTATATAACTTATCTATTTGTATGTACAGTGGACGACTTGCCTGTTTCCCACTTATCAGTGCTCGCTTGCCTCAGTATAGTCACTCGTCAAACCAAACATAAAAACCGCTTTGCTATTATTGTGTAGGCTACCAAAACTACTCGCCATTCAAGGTATGGATTCCACAAAGACTTCTAAAAACCTTCCTCCCACTGTGCTACAATAGAAAATTAATCCATACTTACCTCTCCTGTCACGACCGGTCCAGAGTTACAGTGTTTCCCTCTCGATCCCTCACTAGTGATGTCACGTTCATGGATTACATGATTCTGCAGCCAATCACGGACCTCTGTTCATGCAAGCATGTGACTGCTGAGGCCAGAGATTGGTTGGATCATCATGTGATCCATGAACGTGACATCACTAGTGAGGGAGCTGGGGGAACACTGGAGCTCTGGCAGCGCTGGAACAGTGGTGATGGAAGAGGTAAGTAGGGGTTGATATTCAAGTTTAGCACAATGGGAGGTTTGTAAAAGTCTTTGAAAACCTCTTTAAGTGACAAGGGGGTGCCTCCATGGATTGTACTTAAAAACATGATTAAGTAAACTAGACCACCCCAGTCCATTGTACCATGGTCCAGTTGTGTGTGCAAACTGTAGGCACTTTCAGTAGTGGGCAGGGGTCAGCTGGGGCCCTCTGACCAGTCTACATCTACATGGCCCCACATGCAGCAAGCTGTGATATACTGTATTCTGAACTCTGTGTCATAGCCAGCATTAACGTGTTCAGCAATTTGTACCACAATAGCTCTTAGGTGTTATTGAACCCCCTGGGCTGGCCTTGGAATTAGTCAGTCTTCCCCACTGAAGACCTTGTTGTTGTTTCACCTTTTGTCCTTCCTTGGAGCATTTTTGGGTTGAAATGCCCCTGCATACCAAGAACACCTTACAAGACCTGCAATTGTGGGGGTGCTCCAACTCAGCCATTTAGGTATCACAGCCTGTTCCTGCTCAGAGTCTCTTCTGTCCTTATGCTTGCTCATGTTTCCTGCTTCTTAGGGCTTGTCCCCACGGCACGGGTTTTCGGTTTTGAAAACTGTCTGCAAACCGGGTGAAAACGTTTAACATGGGCCTCTATGCAAAACCTGCGCAGCAGTCCACACTGCACGGGTTTTCCACCTGGCGGTTTTTCAGACCACCAGCCACCCGAAAAACATTCAACATGTTCATTCTTCTGACCGGTTTTTGGACGGAATATGAACATGTCTATGTGAAGGGGAAGGGGTTTTCTCCACAGCACGAAACCAGTGCAAATACCCGTCGGATACACCGATCGGTATTTGTACTGTGCCGTGGGGACCCGGCCGTAGGCTATGTCTCCCCTGCACACATTTTCAGTGTTTTCAGCGTTTTAGTTTTCTGAAACTGCTGAAAAAAAAAAAGTCTGAAAACAGGTCCCAAAGACTTTAATAGTAAAAATGTTCTGTAGTCTCCACAGAACGTGTGTTTTTGATGCTAGTCGTTTTGTGAAACGTTGCAAAAAAATGTGTGTTGCAAATAACCACCAGAGCTGGGTAGAAAATTTACTACTGTGTAAACCGCCAGACATTTTTTTTTTTTGGTGCGTGGTTTTTTTTTTTTTTTTTTTTTTTTCTTCCAGAAATCCATAGCAATTAATGTTGTACATTTTTGCAACAAGAAAAAAAAAATACAAAACGCGGCAAAAAACTGTTGATTTTTGACATGCACTGGACAAAAAAACTCTGTTTTATGAACAGATTTAGGATTTGATTTTCAGTTGTGTTTTTTTTGCCCAATACCGTGTAGCACTAACCTAAGACATCAACATCAAAAACTGACTCTGCACTTGTGGCCTAATACTTCCATTGAGGTGCCATTGTAATGTGATAATCATTGGTGTTTGTTTTACCTGTTACGGCTGATTAGCGTGTGTGGCCGTTACTAATTTTTTCTTTGGTGTAATTTTCTATAGCTTATAATTATTGTTCCAGATGTAATGGAAATTGGTTCTTCACATTCTGCTGGGCTTATGGTATGCAGAGGAGCTAAATTGAACAGGCAATGTTATAGTATTGGAGCTCATGGCTGTACTTGTGTGACACAAAGTTCTGTATAGGTATGGCTACAGTTTTACCTACAGCCATTGGCAGATCCGTACTTCTAGTTATGTGAGCAGTCCCTCTGTAGCCACTCTCAGGCTAATAAGTAGGGTTCCTACATGGCAGACTTAAACTTTTTTTTTTTTTTATTTCTTAACCAGAATTTATATAATTCTTAACACAGCAGTGCAAACCTGCAGCCCACCCTGGAGGAAGTAGTGTACACCGAAAATACGTATAGCTTAATGTTACCTACAATGGTTAAGACCACAATTGGACAGCCAGTTTAATTTAGGGCTTTATGTTCTGCTCTCAGTGATTTGTTGGAAGTAGAAGGAATTCTGTACGTTTTGCAATGGTCCCGGGAGACCACTACAGTAATTGCTGCATTATGGTTGGGCCTTGTCTAGTCATGCTACCCAGTCATGACATCATCCTCTTTGATTAGAAATTCTTAATGCAGTGTAAGACCTTGCTTGTTACCAGGGAGTTTCTGACAAGAAATGCTAAAGGCAAGTTCTGCTACTTTTACCTTTCCATTGCTTAACTTTATAGTTTCTGTTTTATATATTATAGATCATGATCCGTTTAGCAGTCCCTGCATCCCCCCCCCCTTATGCTTTAACACATATAACCTCAGTTTCCTCATAAACACTGATGCTATCTTGGGTACGAGATAGTCACATCTTGGCAACATACAAACGGAAGTAAATGAACATAGTTTTGTAAGCACAAAAGGTCAGAAACTAAACACTTGAGTGTTTTTCTCTGTTTTAGTTACTTCCATAGTTTAGCTGAATATATGGCCAATGTTGGGTAAAAGAGAGCTGCCTTTCTGATTGGTTATGTTGTTTTAGACCTTGGTAACTACTGAATATTATTTGAATTTTTGTTAATAGTAGTATTATTTATTATTATTATGGTGAGTAGTATTAGGGCTTGTTCACACGACGTTTTTGTGATCCGTTTTGCGGATCCGTAAAACGGATCAAAAAAATTTTCAGTGTGATTAACATTGCTTTCATTGGCAAAAGCGCATTGATGTTCACACAAGTGATCGCCGATGCGCTTTTCGCGATCTGATTTTCGGATCCGTTTTAAGAATTGACATGTCAATTCTTCTTGCGTTTTACGCAAAAGAAATCCCCATAGGAAATAATGGAGTCCGCTTTTGGCATCCCGAAAGCGGATCCAAAAGCGCAGCATACCTTTGGGTGCGTTTTGGATCCGCTTTCGATGCCAAAAATGCATCCGTAAAACGCATTGGAATTAAATAAAAAATTTGAATATTATGTTTGGGTTATATTTTGTATCATTTAATGGGAGGGCTAATTTTTCTGATGCAGTGTGCTATTGGAAAATGCCTTCATTCTACATGGGTAAAGGAGAGGAGGATAAAGTCAGTCCCACAGCCCCCAGCATACCACCGGATGCACATGGACGTCGCGTCTCTGAGTTTGAAAACTATTGGTTGATTTTTTTTTTTTTTTTAAATAAGGGAGGGGGAAGTGGGTTCTAAAATCATAGGTGTATGTACAGTTGATTGACACTAGGTTTTTTGTTTTTTATTTCTTTTTTTACTTTCTTTCTTGCTATATTTGGGGTAAACAATGATTCCTGAAATCCTGCAGTTCCATTCTAGCTACTAAGCCTAATAATATCCTGACACCACCTGCTCTGTAGAGATTACTTCTCTGCAACATCCTCGTTACTATCACATACAGAATAACAATGAAATATAACCATAGCATAGATCTAAATCTCGGTAAAAGCAGCTCAGGCAAGAATACTACCCTCATAAATATGTAGAGAAAACACAAAATCAGAAAACAATAGATGGTAATACATTACCTTTAAACTATTGTCCAGGACCTGGATGTGCACCACAGGTTACATCTTCAATTTTACACCATTTTTAATGCTTGTAAATGGTTGCATAGAGTAATGTTCTGTAAACAGAAATGTATACCACAAATTAGGGGGAAAAAGATGTGGACGCAGCAAATTATTGAGGATACATCTATGCATGTTACATTAGTGTTGTGTATAAATGCTGGCAACAAGTTGTGAGTGGAGCCTTATCTATGTGATTTTGTTCTTGCAGGTCGCCTTCCCCGACATAGAGAAAGCAGAATGGATGAACAAGGTAAGTTTTAATGTTACCTTTTGGTCTAATTTTCACAGCTTTAGTAGTGGCAAAATCATGCAATATAAGTAAACTAGAAGACTGCTGACAAGTTGAAGCTTTACTTTAGGTGCCATATAATGTACAAATACAAAAGATAAGCCAGCTCACCCACTGAGAAGAACAGCATCCGCAGGTATCTCGTCCAGAGCAGAACGTTCAAACATCCAATCTAGTAGTAGGTAGTTGATACAGCGGTTCCCAGTCGTTGTAGTAAAATTCAATACACTTTATTTAGAAATCCATAAAAGCTGAAGTAACCCACCACCACATAGCACTGACAACCTCCCGCTAACGCCGATGCGTTTTGGGTGGAGATCCACCCTTAGTCATGCTATGCCATCCAAAACGCGTAGGCGTTAACGGGAGGTTGTCGGTGCTATGTGGTGGTGGGTTACTTGCGTTTTTATGGATTTCTAAATAAAGTGTATTGAATTTTACCACAATGACTGGGAACCGCTGCATCAACTACCTACTACTATATTGGCCATATAATATAACGGTATGAGAAGGGGAACATCTCTCCTTATGGAGAGCACCAGTTAAGGCGTGTAGTGTTTTGATTGCCTTTTAGCCCACTACTAAGCATCTGCATATCACAAGGCAGCTCCTTTCCCATAATGCCTTGTCATATAATATAACAGTATGTTCACATTGCGTTCGTGAAATACGTATTTAACAATGTTCCATTCAGTTTTCATTGATTTAAATGTAAAATACATATCGTCGCTCAGACGTTACATATTTTACATACATTATTGTATTGCGTTTTACAGATGCATACAAAGTGACATGTCACTTCTTGATCCGTTTTATGCATTTAAAAGCCAATAGAAACAATAGGGATACATTTTTGCAGTCCAGAAAACGTATCCAAATATGTACCACACTTTGACAACTCTTGTGGAATAGTTGTATGAAGAAAACAGTCATGTGACCTCCTAGCATTCAGTTAGCAGCAGGGTTATATGACCACTATGGGGTAACTGAATAGGAATAATGGCAAAATAATTTTTATTACCATATATACTTGAGTATAAACCAACCCGAAAATATAAGCCAAAGCGCCTAATTTTGCCACAAAAAACTGGGAAAACGTATTGACTCAAGTATAAGCCTAGGATTCGCTATTTAGAATCCTCCAAACATCTGACTGTAAATCATCCCCATAGACCTCAATAGAAAATCTGAGCTGTAGTCTAAACAGCTCGGATTTTCTAAGGTCGAATTTAAAATCCAAAAACCGGGCCAAAAAACTTAGAATATGTTCTGTAATCAACCATATTTTATTTGAAAACGGCAGATTATAGTACTGTTCAATCAAATGTCCAAAATCCAAAAACCGTGGTGAAACAACGGGACAAAAACGGGGACAAAAAAACTAAAATGGAGTGTAAAATACTGGTTGGGTTCTATTTAGAATCTGAGTATTTTATCCTCTGCTTTGTGAATGTAGCCTAAGGCCTTTTATCTCTAACAAGATTAGCTTTTTAACAGATAAGCAATTGGTTTCACTCCTTGGAGCACTTATAGCTTTGTTTACACAGATTAAATATCCTGCAATTATGTCTTTGTCACGCTCCACTTGTTATAGAGGATCAGAATATGCTAACCACTGCTGTAGAATCGCACACATCCCGACGAGTCCATAAAGTTAGTCCATGGGAGCCATTAATGTGAATATACCATTTTATATTTTTTCTAAGTAGGGGCCTAAACCCCTATTATACAAGAGGTACAGAATCAGAATTTTTAATGCAGGTATTTTAGAAAATTGTCTGATTTTCTATCATATATTTAATAAATAAAAATATATATGAACAACCCTTTAAAGCCTGTTACAATCTTCAAAACCTATCGCTGAATGATATTCGACGACAACCATGTTGAGTAGGAAATGGATAACATGATAGAGTAGTTTTTATTTGATTAACCAAGTTCTACTAGTGCTAATGTTGTGCTTTTACAGTACGTGCTGCAATACGCCATGTGTTTTGGGAGTCGCGCTGATCAGCCCGCCGGCCCCATTGACATGCATTGTTCGCGGCGCGTAATCGTTGCTAACAGTTGACATGTCAATTCTTCCCCTGCACGTACAATACGATCGTATTTGAACGCATGGGAGTACAACGTGTAACCCATAGCTCTCTGAGAGCTATGGATTACCGTAATTGCGGCGTGCATTTTGCCACACGTATCTATATAATTTGGACTCTTTGTATGGCTATATATATATATATATATATATATATATATATATATATATATATATATATATATATATATATATATATAATATTTATATATATATGCAATTATGATACTAGCAACTACCCCCCTCATGCATGGTAGGTGTCTGAGTGGTTGTCTTATCAGTATTTTTGCATTTGTGCAGTCACCTCATGTATTCAAATGTGGTTTTTCTACATACTGGTGTGAACTAGTACTTATGCATTGTGCAGTTTCTTTTTTTAATCATTCAGTTGCTCTCCTAGTGGACGGGTGTGTGCACTACTGCTCATTAGTTATCTGCACCTGTTATATTTCTCAAGTAGCCCTGGAGCTTATATTGACTCCTGCTAGGTTCAGTCTATTATCCAGCCATTGAGCTGGAAGTATGGTCTTGTGTTTGGTTTTTTTGAGGTAACACATTTTACCCAGCAGATCCTTCAGTCACATAGATTCATATAACCAGCTGATGTTAGTTTGCATATGTAGGATTAGAATTTGCTTTTCATAGCACAGTATCCATGGAAAAACTGTTTACCAGCATTATACATTAGTTATATTAGGCCTGGTTTACATTGGCAATGGAGGCACAGTTCAGAACCTCGGTCACAGGTTAAGTTTGTAATGATGTAAAAAGTAGTGCAGCATGTTGCGCTATTTTTTTTCTGTCAAAATTAGACATTGTGGCGGAACCCAATTGATACATTGTAGTTAATGGGGTCCGTTGGGTGCTGTCGGTGTTCATTGTGAAACAGGTCAGTTTGCACTTCTTTGAGGGCAGTTCAGAACCTCTAACGAAGATGTAAACCAGGCCTTATTCTGTCACTTCCAGGTCCAATTTGTTACAAAAAAAAAGATGGTTATGACCTATTGTGGCACAGCGATTGGCACCATTGCCATAAGGCTCTGAGCTTGTGTATTCAGTGGCATAGAGTTAAAATGTACTACCTCTGTTTTTCTTCAAACCGCCAATGTCTATAGGTATCTTGTTACGTCACTTGGGTTTCCATAACATTGTTCTAGTATGTGTCCTATGCCTGTGTCTGTAAATAGGAACTTGCAAAAAAAAAAATTGTTTATATAATCAAGTAGAACTCGCCCTTGTAAAGCAGTGTGTAGGGTTTTCACATGTGAATTTTTATGTTTCAGATGCTGACACAAATGTGGCCTTTTATTGGCCAGTACCTGGAGAAGGTGCTCACAGATTCTATAGCGCCTTTAGTGCGGTCATGTAACCCCTACCTTTCCACATTCTACTTCACAAAGATCAGTTTTGGAGAGAAGGTAAACCATTTCTTCATACATGTCTAAAAAAGCCGCCTTCATCCTGAGAACTGTGAATCTGTGAAATAGCCTGCCCGAGGAGCTGGCACAGCAAGAACAGTTGAGGGTTTCAAGAAAGGCTTCGATAACTACCTAAAACTTATAAATTCTAATACTTGTTTAGCCATTCCAAATGCTAGATCCAATCTGAATATTTAATTTCTGATCCCAAAATTGCCATAATTTAGAGAAGATTGATTCTTGCCTTATCGTCCAAGTCTTTGTCAGAAACAAAGCTTAAAAATTCCTTAACCCCCCACCCTTTTTGGATGGGCGGGGATTAGAGATACAGATAGATCTAGTGGTCCCATAAGAGAGGGTGCACCATTTATTTGGGCATTGGTTCCTATCATGCATTCAGTGGATGGTAGATGGGGTCCATATAAACCAGCACAGCTTTGTTGTACAAAGAAGCCTAAGCTGTGCTGGTTTATATGGAGCCCATCTACCATCCACCATTTACGCACACGCATACATATATGGTTGAACTTGATGGACATATGTCTGTATTCAGTCGTACTAACTATTTAATAATATATGCATGTGTAAATTGTTGTCTAAAGAGGCCTAACCTGTGCTGGTTTATAGGGACCCATCTGGTATCTATTGAATGCATTATATGAACCAACACCCAATAAATGGTGGACCCTCCCTCTATTTTCCACCGATATAGATAGATAGATAGATAGATAGATAGATACACATATATCTAGATAGATAGAGAGATAGATAGATACACATATATCTAGATAGAGAGAGAGATAGATAGATACACATATATCTAGATAGAGAGATACACATATATCTAGATAGAGAGATAGATACACATATATCTAGATAGAGAGATAGATACACATATATCTAGATAGAGAGAGAGATATATTTGTAAATAGTATGGTGTAAGAGGTGTTCTTTTCTCTTTTGGGGAATTAAATCATCCATAATGTGTGCCAGGTGCTTTTTGAGCTCCGATAACTTAAGAGGGGAGTAATTGATTTAGCATGAAACTATTAAGTAACCAGTTTGTTAAATTGAAATCCTCGGTATGTGTTTTTAAAACCTGTTTTCCCTAAAGGGAATCTGAAAACATGGCTAATTCAAAATGCTAGGACATTAGTGAGCACATGAACACACCATTCAGAATGGTTTTATGAGCATATCCTAGCATGGCTTTAAGAGGTTATGCTTTGTAAAATTAAACCTTAACACTGTATGTCTAATGCATTTAATGTAGCATGATGAATACTTTTAGCTCTGACACTTATTTTTGTGTGATTTTTGTCTGTGCCAATCAGGCTCCTAAGATAATTGGTGTTAAAGCTCATACAGAAATGGACAAAAAGCAGGTTATTTTGGACCTTAATATTAGGTAAGTCACTTTATAAATATTTGATGGAAAATTGTGCTCTAAAACGCAAAGCTAGTTTGAATTTTCTCTCTAAGGCTATGTTCACACGGCTTAAAATGGGCCGTATTTCAGTCCGTAATTACGCGCCGTAGTGCGCGAATTACGGCTGGAATCCGTCCCAGTCATCACGGTGATCCACAGGTCTCATAGAGAACTATGGATTACGTCTCCTCTCCCTGCTCGGCGAATCTGCCGCGGGTGGCGATAAGTGACATGTGAATTACTAGCGGCGTATACGCGCCGCTAGTAATGATAGTCTATGGGCCGGCGAGGTGCCCCGCAAATAAGCCGCGTGAACATAGCCTAAATGTTCTCTAACAATGTTTGCATCTATAATGGGAGGAGAACCAAGTCCGGGTCAGCTTCAGTAGATTTAGGACATCCCGAACTCAAACATTTTCCATAACCCTATCCCCTAAACATGACTGTAACCTAGGTTTTCTTTCTGCTCCCTCCAGTTATGTTGGAGATGTGGAAATAGATGTTGAGGTGAAGAAATATTTCTGTAAAGCTGGCATTAAAGGTGTGCAGGTGAGTCAAGTCAAGAGTATATACTTCATAAATGGTGAATTCTCTCAAATGTTTTATCCCTCTGGTATTGTATGACCTGGTCATGATTCTTTTTTTTTTTTTTTTTTTTTCATATCAGTTGCGTGGGATGGCACGAGTAATCTTGGAGCCACTTATAGGGGATGTTCCAATCGTCGGAGCTATAACTGTATTCTTCATTAGACGACCGGTAGGTTATTAGCTGCATAGAATGTCTATGCATATTGCAGTTCAATGGATCGCTAGACATAATGTGAATTCTCGCCATAATTCAGGATCAATTTATACTCCTCTTAACTGATGTAGTCAATGGCTCTACACTTTCGTAGGTTCTGCAAGTCTGCTGCCTTGGGATAACCCAAACTCCTCCCTATCCTTCAAGACCTCTTCCAAACCCTTAGGCCCCGTTCACACGGCTTATTTGCCGACGGATTGGCGCCGTATTCCGCGCCGGATTTGCGCTTCAATACGGCGCCAATCCGTCGTAGTCATTACGGTAATCCACTGCTCTCATAGAGAACAGTGGATTCCATCGCTCCTCCCCGCTCGGCAAATCCGCCGCGGGGGGAGAAAGTGACATGCACATTATTTACGGCGCGGACGCGCCGTAAACAATGCATTGTCTATGGGGCCGGGAGCGGCGCCCCCGCCGCGCTCCGGCCCCGTCCCGCCCCTTATTCACGGCGGATTTGTGCGCTCAATACGGCGCACAAATCCATCGGGAATAAGCCGTGTGAACACGGCCTTACATCTGCCTGCAGCCTCCAAAAACATTTCTCAAATCCACTCATTCCTTAACTTCGATACCTTAAAACTCATAGTTCATGCCCTCATCACCTTCCGCCTTGACTACTGCAACATCCTTCCCTGTGGCCTCCTGTCTAACGCTCTTGCTCCCCTTCAATTCTGCTGCCCATCTGATCCACCTCTCCTCGCTACTCCTCTGCCTGCCCCCTCTGCCAAGCCCTTCACTGGCTACCCATTGTCCCGCAAATTCAACAAGTTCAAGTTACTAACCATTACATATAAGGCTCTGTACAACCTCCCCCACTCCCTCCACATATCTCTGCCTTAATCTCCAAATCACAGGACCTTCTTCTCTGCTCTCCCTGTGTCAGATCCTCACACAACAGTCTACAAGACTTCTCCTATGCATCCCAAATACTCTGGAACTCACTAACCCAACACATCAGATGCTCCGCCACTCTAGTTTCAAAAGCAACCTGAAACCCAATCTCTTCAGGATAGCCTACAATAATCCTGCTCCCCCTACACCATCCCAAAAACCTGTCTGCCCCTCACCTTCTGTCTCTTGCCTCTATCCTAGTAGATTGTAAGCCTTCCTGGGAAGTGTCCTCTCACCCTCTGTACCAGTTGCAAGTCAATTAGTGTTGCCATTGTATTTTGTTTAGACCTATGTTATGTATGTAACCCCCTTTGGAATGTACAGCGCCCTGGGGTTAGTGGTGCTTTAAATAATAATGTAGATACTTAGATAAGTTTATGAAGTTATTGTTCATGTTTAAGGGTTTAGCTCGTGAAGACAACCGCTTTTTAAGTAAAAGCCACTTGGCAGTCAGCTGATTGCCACTTGTTTGGCTTCTCCTGCCAAAGGATGAACCCACCTTTGTTTGGATGCAACATTGAGATTAAGAACTACATGATAGCTATTGAAATGCATGGATTAGAGCTGGACTAGGGGGAGGGGGGGGGGGCTAATGCAGAGACAATCTCATTAACTTTAATATTTAAATATATTATAGACTTATTGAAGTTGAAATATGTTGGCATGCTATGTAACGTTAGTCTCCAAAACTATTTTGATTTAATTTTGTTTTCTTATAGATGTTAGACATAAATTGGACTGGGCTTACAAATTTACTGGACATCCCTGGCTTGAAGTAAGTAGTTGTCTATATAGTTATGAACTTTTTCCATCTCTTATAGCAAATTAACTATTCAGCTATCCATTTAGGTTAACTAGACTGGGGTACAAAAAAGACTTTTACTCTACGTTCAGTGTATGGGGAGGGAAAACTCCAGGTGCATACACCAGGGAGTTGCTAGGTTCCTAAAACATCCGGAGCACGGGCCGTCTGTGTTATATTTTCATCAATAGGGTTAGGTTCACACAGCTTAGTTCATGGAGCATATATTTATATATTAAAAAAAAAAAAAAAAAAAAACATATTTTGTGTTTTTCCTATAGATACTGTATAATGAAAAACCGCACTAAGTAGTAGTATTGGTACAGGCCCTGGGTAGGAAGGCCTAGCGCACTCTTGGCATACACCAAACAAGTGTGTGGCATGATAAGCTTAAATTGGCAAAACATTTACCACTTTGTATTTTAAACTATGGCCCTGATCAGTCAGTTTTGGTATGTTGATGATGCGATCATGTGTACTAACCTTTCTTATACTCCTTTCTGATTTAAGTGTCCTTTTAAAGCTGCAAATAGATTTGTTTGTTAAAAAAATATTCCTGGAAAAATGTATTTTTAAATAGAATTTTTGGCAATTGCAATAGTCCTATACAATTAAAAATTGCATATAAAATTTTGTCTTTCTCTAGCTGGAGATAAATGTTGTAAATGGCAGGGCAGGCTAATCTCACTTTACTTCAGCTGCTGCTTATCTTTTATGTAGTCTCATTACCAATAGCAGGTAATGACATATTGATTTGCTCTGTTGTTCTCTTGCCAGAGATTGATAAGCTTAAACTAGACCATTAGGTCATTAAGCAAAGACCAACAATACATGAGAGGAAAATAGTGCAGTAGGGAGAAAGTTTCTTTACACTTATTAAATACTTCTGATAACTTAGGCCATGTCCCCACGGCACCGGTTTGCGGCCGGTTTTTCAGACGGTTTGCGGTTTTGCAAACAGTCTGAAAAACCGGCCGCAAACACACCGGGCCGCTATGGAAAACCCGTGCAGTGGGGTTTTCAGACTGCTGACTGCCCGAAAAACATTGTGCATGTTCAGTCTTCCGTCCGATTTTCAGAGAAAAGCCATCCCCCGCCGCCGTGGGGACGGCACTAAAACTGCCGTGGGGATGAGCCCTTACACTTCTCAGGCTTTACCCAGCCTGAAAGAAGAACTGTCAAGTAATCATTTCACTGCTGTGCTATCAAAGCTCACAGAAGGGAGGTCAATGATAGAGTACTGTAAATAGGAACTGTAAAAAATTATGTAAAATAAATCACCCAATTAAAAAAAAAAATCCATTTAAAGTTTTTGGTGGTAGTATCCCTTTAACCAGGGAAGGACAAATGTCAGTAGCTTGCTGAATATACACCCTAGATGTCCCCTTTTTTGGTCTAGCTTTCTGTTTATTTAGTTCCCATGACTTTTAAAAGGTGTCCGCTTTGATCTTGCAGATCATGGCTCATCTTTTCAAACTGCATATGTTCAGCCTAGACTTAGGTCAAAGATATCCCACTCAGCTAGGACCCTGCTCTGCAAATGCCTCCAGAACAGCTGTCTGTAGATGGGAAGCTTTTCCTTTTATGGAGAGACCACTGGATTGGCAGGCACTTATCTGTATATAGATGTACTGTCTGGGTGGCAGGTTCATCCATTTTTCATGTAAACCACCCCCTATTTATGAAACATGGCCGGACCACTGTAAACTTAGCACTTCTTACCCATACACCCTAATAGATTGTAAGCTCTCACGAGCAGGGCCCTCGCACCTTGTGTCTCATCTGTAAGTACTTTTAATGTGTAATGTCTGTATGTTTACCCTCGAATTTGTAAAGTGCTGCGGAATATGTTGGCGCTATATACCGTATATACTTGAGTATAAGCCGAGTTTTTCAGCACAAAAAATGTGCTGAAAAATCCCCGCCGACAGTGACGCTTCAGTTATATGCGGCTCCTCAGGGAGCGCATATAACTGAACACCGAGTACCGCCGACGGTGTCCGGGCACTGCGATGGCCCGTGCGCTGTCGGCTATCTCTTCACTTGTATGCGCTCCGGAGGAGTCGCATACAAGTGAAGAGATACCACTGCGGAGCAGAGAGCGAGCGCTCCATGCTCCGCAGTGGACTCCGGGCGGCCGCAGACTCGCGGCTGTCTGGAGTTTCCGGCACAGGCAGCGTGTGTCATCACGCTGCGTGCGCGGCCTGATGACATCACCCGCCTGTGCCGAGAAGACCGAGGAAGTGCGCGGGAGGCCGGACAGCGAGGGAGACGGAGCGGCGGGGAGTCAGGTAAGTGGTTTTTTTGTTTTAAAACGCTGCCTATGCCTGCCTAGAGCCTGCCTATACCTGCCTAGAGCCTGCCTAGTGGGGCCTATACCTGGCTATAATGACCTATACCTGCCTATAACCTACCTAGGGGGACTATACCTGCCTATAACCTACCTAGGGGGACTATACCTGCCTATAACCTACCTAGGGGGACTATACCTGCCTATAACCTACCTAGGGGGACCTATACCTGCCTAGGGGGACTATACCTGCCTATAACGACCTCTACCTGCCTATAACTTGCCTATGGGGGCAATTGCCTGCCTAGTGGGGCCTATACCTGGCTATAATGACCTATACCTACCTATACCTGCCTATAACCTACCTAGGGGGACTATACCTGCCTATAACCTTCCTAGGGGGACTATACCTGCCTATAACCTGCCTAGGGGGACTATACCTGCCTATAACCTTCCTAGGGGGACTATACCTGCCTATAACCTTCCTAGGGGGACTATACCTGCCTATAACAACCTATACCTGCCTATAACCTACCTAGGGGGACCTATACCTGCCTATAACGACCTCTACCTGCCTATAACCTGCCTAGAGGGACATATACCTGCCTATAACCTGCCTATGGGGGACATTAAACTGCCTATATCTGTCTATGGGGGACAATAAACTGCCTATACCTGCCTATAACCTGCCTATGGGGGACATTAAATTGCCTATGCAATTTTATTGGTATCTATTTTTATTTTTAAAATTCACCAGTAGCCGCTGCGTTTTCCACCCTAGGCTTATACTCGAGTCAGTAAGCTTTCCCGGTTTTTGTGGCAAAAGTAGGTGCCTCGGCTTGTACTCGGGTCGGCTTATACTCTAGTATATACGGTAAATAAAGATTATTATTATTATTGGTTTAAAATTCCCGGTCATGTTCTTTAATTGGTCGTCTGTGACTTTAAAGGGATACTACATCTAATATGTGACACCAGAGATCTCTGCCTTAGATCTTATTTGTATACGTTCAGTACTTAGTAGTACAAAGATACAAACACAATAAAATATTTAAGGAAAATTTATTTAGTAAATTGTGTGTTCTCTTGTCATTTATCTGCAGGGTATACATTGTGTAAAATATGTAATAGCAGTTTGAAAAAAAAATTAACCACAGGACATTAAAATTAAATATTACATAAAGTATATATTTAAGTAAAACTGTAGGGGTTACAACTATTATTCAGCTATTGGAGGGGTAAATGCCATCAAAAGGGGTTTAGAAAACACTTTTTTTTTTATTTTTTTATATCCCATTATAAAATTCTGAGTTAATAGAGCGGGTCCTAAATTCAGGATATTAATCTCTTGGCCAAAATGAAGAGCAATTACAAGAGGCATCTCTCAGTCTGAAGAAGTCATGTCCTGCATTACAGCTTTAAACCGGAGAAGGTCAAATGTCCATAGTTTTCTGGACATGCAACTTAGTAGTTTCCTCTTATTGTCTAGTTTTCATTTTTTTCCCTACTGATGTCTTTTGAAAGTTTTTGCTGAGGACATCACAAGCCAGTGACAGACATGCTGTTTCCAGTGCGGTGTTCCTTATTCAGTAAGATGCAGCAGTTTCAGAGCAATTATGCTCGAATCTGTCAGTTTGCAGCCAGAAAAGAGTCCGACTTAAGGCATGTTCACACGGTTTAAAATGGGCCGTACTTCGGTCCGTAATTACGCGCCGGAGTGCGCCAATTACGGGCTGAAAACGGCCCATTCATTACGGTAATTCACAGTTCTCATAGAGAACTATGGATTACGTCTCCTCTCCCCGCGTGGCGAATACGCCGAGGGGGGAGATAATTCACATGTCACTTTCTAGCGGCGCGTATACGCCGCTAGCAGTGATTGTCTATGGACCGGCGAAGTGCCGGCCCCCCGCTCACTCCCCCGCTCCCGCCCCCGTCCACACGACGTAATTGCGAGGCATAATTACGTCCCGCAATTAAGCCGTGTGAACATAGCCTTATTCATCAGCAGGTGCTAGCCCACCCAACACAAGGGGCTAATGCCCGCTCTTGAACAAGCTGGACCCCTCTCTGGCAGAATAGGCTGCACACTGCCAGATTTGAGCATTAAATGCTCTAAAACTACTACATTTTACAGAATAAGGGACACGGCGCTGGAAACAGCATCTGTCACTAGCTTGTGCTGTCCTCAGCAAGGGTGGCATAACCTGTGAAAGGTCCTGTTTAATTTTACCAGTTCATAGTATTTTACTATTCTAGAACATAGAAAATGCATTAGCTGAATTTTTTTTCTTATATCTTCCTTATATTTCTTTGTTTTTACATTTTTCATATCCTCAGTGTTATGTCAGGCTCAATGATTATGGACGTAATTTCTGGTTTCCTTGTTTTACCAAATCGTCTGACTATCCCACTTGCCAGTGACCTTCATACAGCAGAGCTACGCTCCCCATTGCCTAGGGTAACATACTCATCTGTTTGATTTTTGTTCTACATCTCTAAAGTCCAAATAATTATCTATCTATCTACATACATACATACATACATACATATACACACACGCAGTAGGGAAAATAAGTATTTGATACACTGGCGATTTTGCAAGTTCTCCCACCTACAAAGAATGGAGAGGTCTGTCATTTTTATCGTAGGTAAGCTTCAACTGTGAGAGACAGGAAAAAAATCCAGAAAATCGCATTGTATGATTTCTTAAATAATTTGTGTTTTATTGCATGGAATAAGTATTTGATACAATAGAAAAACAGAACTTAATATTTAGTACTGTAACCTTTATTTGCAATTACAGAGGTCAGACGTTTCCTGTAGTTCTTGACCAAGTTTGCATATACTGCAGCAGGGATCTTGGGCCTCCTCCTCCAATCAGATTTTCTCCAGATCTTTTTTGGGGGCTCTTGCTGGGCTAAATTGAGTTTCAGATCACTGCAGAGATTTTCAATTGGGTTCAGGTCTGGAGACTGGCTAGGGCACTACATGACCTTGAAATGCTTTTTACGGAGCCACTCCTTAGTTGCCCTGTCAGTTTCGGGTCATTGTCCTGCTGGAAGACTCAGCCATGACCCCTCTTCAATGCTCTTACTGAGAGAAGGATGTTGGGGGAAATCTCGCGATACATGGCCTCATCCATCCTCCCTTCAATATGGTGCAGTTGTCCTGTCCCCTTTGCAGAAAAGCACCCCTAAAGTATGATGTTTCCACCCCCATGCTTCATGATTGGGACAGTGTTCTTGGGGTTGTGCTCTTCCTCCTTCCTCCAAGCATGGCGAGTAGAGTTGATACCAAAAAGTTCTATTTTGGTCTCGTCTGACCACGTGACCTTTCCCTATGCCTCCAGATGGTCATTGGTGAACTTCAAACAGGCCTTGACATGTGCTGGAGTGTGTAGAGGGACCTTGTGTGCCCTGCAGGATTTTAATCCATGACGGTGTGGTATGTTACGAATGGTAATCTTTGAGACTGTGGTCCCAGCTCTATTCAGGTCTTTGACAAGGTCCTCCCATGTAATTCTGGGCTTGTTCCTAACCTTTCTCAGAATCATCCTTACCACACAAGGCAAGATCTTGCATGGAGCCCCAGACAATGGAAGATTGACAGTTATCTTGTGTTTCTTCCATTTTCTAATAATTGCTCCAACAGTTGTTGCCTTCTCATCAAGCTGCTTGCCTATTGTCCTGTAGTTCATCACAGCCTTCTGCAGATCTACTATTTTGTCCCTGGTGTCCTTAGACAGCTCTTTGGTCTTGGCCATGGTGGAGAAGTTGAAGTGTGATTGATTGATTGAGTGTGTGGGCAGGGTTCTTTTTATACAGGAAACAATTTCAAACAGGTGCAATTAATACAGGTAAGAGTGCAGAGTAGGAGGGCATCTTAAAGAAAAACAGGTCTGTGAGTTAGAATTATTGCTGGCTGGTAGGTGATCAAATACTTATTTCATGCAATAAAATGCTAATTAATTTAAAAGTCATACAGTGTGATTTTCTGGATTTTTGTAGATTCTATCACTCACAGCTGCAAAATCAGCAGTGCATGAAACACTTATTTACCCCACTCTCTATCTATCTATCTATCTATCTATCTATATATGTGTGTGTTTTTTTATTATTATTCATTGTGTATTTTATGATTGGCCATTTGGCATGCATGGCTGACTGGAGTGGCCCATGGCAACAACAGCCGAGTGACTCTTAAAGGGGTATTCTCATCTTATTGATTAATTCTAAACATCTTGCAAAGATAAATAAACATTATTACCAAATACATTGCTTTGCTGATTTTCTTGCATTTCAACAATAAAGCAGTTTTTATCACCTGCTTTTTTACAGGTGGCTTGTGACCTAGGAAACAATATCTTTGCTATAGCAGTGGCCAGACTGAGCTTATGGAGAGAAACGTGAAACTTTTAATGGGAGGGCTCAGTAGTGTTTCCTGCTGTGAAGACTGCAGTGATACTGTTATTCTTGTATGTAGATACACAGATAATTTTGTCTTGGCAATAAGTTTTTCCCTTAGTGGGAACTTCCTCTCATGACAAATACAGCTCTTTGAGTTCACGTTTATAGCCAGACATCCTGCTTGGACAGTGAGGTTTTTTTTTTGTTTTTTTTTTCCCAAAACTTTTTCATCACTAATATCCCTCTAACAGGCTCAGGTAAGAATAGGAGCTAGCAGAGCTGACGTGTGTCTTGTATAACCACCCACAGCCTGCACAGACAGTGTGAGTCTGAAGCAGCAGGGAAGAGCAGCTGCTATGAAAACTGCCAGATGAGAAAACCCCATTAAAGTCATGTTTTTCCTATACACCGGTGTGTTTTATTCTTCCATTCTCATACACCGTTTTGTCTACATCTCTTAGGGGATTGTGCGCATTCATCTTGTAGAGGCCCGTAATCTTACTCCTAAAGACTTTCAGCTAGGAGGTTTGCTGGCAGGAAAGTCTGACCCTTATGCCATCCTGCGTGTTGGGACACAGGTCTTTACCAGCTCCATCATCAATGAAAGTACAAACCCTGTATGGAGAGAAATGTATGAGGTACAGCATATTTTGCTCCACATTTGTTACCATATTACTCTGATTACTATAAATTACCTGTATAGAGTACCTTTAACAATCCATAGTACTATGAGACTGTAACAGATTGACTTTTTTAAAGTGTGGAAGCCAGATATGAATATATATTTAGGATAGATATTAATTTTCAGGACATGCTGTATTAGTGTTTATTTTTGTTTTTTTTATTTATGTTTGAGTATAGCATATTGAAATATAGCAACCTGTTAAATTACTCCTGATGATTTTGTAAACTTTTTCCTATTTTGACTTCCCATAATGCCACAAGAAAAAAGTCTTGGTAAATTCTCCCTTTAGTCCTTTTATGTGTACAGCTATGCAGTATATTGCTTTCTATCACATGATCTTTTTGGTTTCTTTATACAGGTTATAGTTCATGAGGTGCCAGGTCAAGAGCTTGAGGTGGAGTTGTTTGATAAGGACCCTGATAAGGATGATTTCTTAGGAAGGTAAGTGAATACTTTGAAAATTGGAAACGAGACCGTGATTAGAAAGAATGAAATGCAATGTCTTGCCAAATAAGTTTGAACATCACCTTATAGTTGGTGTTCATTCTTTGCTAGTATGTATTAAAAATAAAGGTTGGTAGTCACTTTTTTTTTTTTTTTAATTAGCTGCATAGGTTGATGGGCAAATGTCCTGTTAAGAGGTTCTATTTGAGTGCGTCCATCATTGATACATGCTGTTCTGTTTGGAAACGTAATTTTTTTTTTTTTTTTTTTTGTTAACTAAAAGTAATCTTTTCTGTTTTTATTTTCTAATTGTATTTTTTATTTTCTGTGTAAGACCAACAGATAGCCATGGTGTCTGAGCTGTTGCTTAGATCTGTGTACAGTAGTTAGGAATTTTGTTTGTGTTTTACATCCGTCAGCTAGAGAGAGCCGTGTAGTGATGAGTCATTGAAGCGTTAGCCAACCGAGAGTTCTCTTACCTGTATGAGAACTATGTATGTGTGTGTGTGTGTGTGTGTGTGTGTGTGTGTGCATATATATATATATATATATATATATATATATATATATATATATATATATATATATATATATATATATATATATATAATGAAACACTCTAAAATCTTGTAAAATTATGGTGGCTGTCTGACAAATATATATTTTTTTTAAAGTTAAAATGGTCAGACATGATGACAAAATAAAACCAGCCATTCTTGCCTCCCCACTTGCCTTTTGCCATTTCCCAGCCATTGCAATTCTACCCAGTCCATGCTGATCTTTTCTATCTTATTCTCAGGCTTGCTATACTGACAGCTCTGGGCCAACTCTAGGTCCCCAGAGCTGACTGTATAGCTATTCCCCGGCACCATCGCTTCTTTTGCTGTCACTGCCGAAAGATGTCCTGCGCCGATTGATGCCAAATGTCAGTGGGCGGTCGTTAAGGGGCTAAAATCCACACTCATGGTCATGTTCTTTGATTGGTCGGCTGTGACTGTAAAGGATGCTACTTCCAGTAGGTGCCACCAGAGATCCTAGCTCTTTTTCCCAGAGCTTATTGGACATCCTGTATGTTGGCATAATTTAGTTTGAACCTATAAATAGCTATACGGTCTATGTATAGTGTTGTTCGAAAGCAAGTTTAGTGTAAAACAACCCATCAGCAAGTGACTTTTACCCAAGGCAAGTTAGGAAACGAGGCACATATTAGATTTCGATAATATCAATAATGAATTTACAACTAGTTGCAGTAGTAACATTAACCTTTAAAGGGGTATTCCCATGATAGCAAATGCTGCTGGAATAACCAATTACTGTGAAATAAGCAATTTTCAAAACGTATGTTAACAAATCTGTATGCTTTACACAAACATACCTTTTAATTTGCTCTTATCGCCATGGTTACCGAACACCACTGTGTGCTTTCAGTTGTAGCCAGTAATGCAGCGTTATCAAAGACTATCTGAAAATAAATGCCTGACTGGTGGAGACGCGCATTGTTGCTCATGTGTACTCTCCTTCCCTTTCCCCAGCCAGGCCATAGGTACTTATGAAGGTACATAAAGGCCTGTATTAGGTAAAGTGCAAATATTTTCTAATAACATTCATTTGGAAAATTGCTTATTTTACAGTAACTTGTGCTTCCAGCTGCACTTGCTGTGGTGGGAATACCCCTTTAACTTTAGTTAACTGGACAAAGATACAAATGTAACACATTTCAGAAGATGTAAATACTGTGTTATCTTCTCTTTCGTCTGCAAGGTATACATTGTGCAATTAAATAACAGTTTATGTAAAACTTCCCTTTTAAAGGGGTTGTGTGAGAAACCCCCAAAAATAAGAACATATAGTGCAGTAATACTAAAGATAAGCAGTAACTGTCACAATCCAGTGTATGAACTACTTACAAATGCTCTAGAAAAATGTTTGGTCTGCACATCTAAGAAGTCTTTTTGAAAAGATGAGCATAGGTGCACGCTGGTGTGGCAGTAACATACAAACACAATCCAATATCAGCAGCACACTACTAGCACTAAAAAAACAGTCACAAGGAACGTAGAAATTATTGGAAAAGCATTTCTGCTTCTTAAGATATATGGACATTTGAGGTTCTTAGTGTACATTTTTGATAAAAACTGTAATAAATCCATCTGCCGTTGGCTTGTAGCTGGAATCTTCTCTCCCTGAAATGTGGAGGTCTGAACAGGCACCAAGAGAGGTAACATATAGTGCAGGTTCCCACCTGTGTTGAGGTTGCCTCGATGTCGGCAGATGGGCTTTTACAGTTTTGATCAAAAACCTCAACACAGGTGGGAACCTACGCTATATGTTACCTCTCTTGGTGCCTGTTCAGACCTCCACATTTCAGGGAGAGAAGATTCCAGCTACAAGCCGACGGCAGATGTGCTTATTACAGTTTTTATAAAAAATGTACACAGAACCTCAAATGTCCATATATCTTAAGAAGCAGAAATGCTTTTCCAATAATTTCTACGTTCCTTTTGACTTTTTTAGTGCTAGTCGAGTGCTGCTATTGGATTGTGTACCTACAAACACTGTTATATTGCACTTTATCGCCATGCTGGATCTTTCTCCTCACTGGGATCGTGGGCGGAGCTACAGTTGCTAAGCGTGCTGGATGAAAACTACATTTCCCATAACAGCCTCTTCCTTGCAGTTGAGCTGATATATATAATATAATGTGTGTACAGCCCTCCGTGTCCTTTCTACTCTGCAGAGCCGTCCCTCAATACCACAAGTCTGTCCGTTCAGCTCAGTTATGCTAGTCAGCCTAACCAGGAAGTGACTCAGAGCCTATCCTACTTCCTGTAGGACAGGTTTCTGTGGAGGAAGGAGCCCAGTGCTCATTTTGTTCTTCTATAATGATGATTCCCTAGACAAAACTAACAGACTTCTCTAATTTAAAGTTATTTAGGATATTTTTCATTTTAACATGTAGTTTATCTGCTTAGTTTTCTTCTTTTCACAGAGAACCCCTTTAATGGCTTATGGTTATTTTATTTTTTTTTAAGTACATATTTCGGTAGAACTGCAGGCGCTACAACTGCTTCAGGGGTTCTCCGGTTTAGAAATCTTAATAGGTGTCCTAAATTCAGATTCCTAATTTTGTGGAATGCCTTGCTGTGTCTTATCAGCAGCACAGGAGCTTGTTTATCTTTCTTACTGTCAAACTCTAACCCTTTATAGTTTACCAGCCTTAGGCCCAGCTGTTTAAACCCGTCCATCTTCAATATCCCTCTAACAGGCTCAGCTAGGAATAACAGAGTTGAAATGTCAGTAAGGTTGCATCCACATGACAAAGGACAAGATACTCGTCGGATTCTGAATCCCCAAACCGGGTTGTCTGGCTTTCGGACTTGGTTTTTCAATAGTCTTTTGTCAGACAGTGTATCTATGTACTCAGAATAGGTAGCTCAAAATAGAAAGATTTATATATGTATCTACACAAAATAAGTGTGTGAAAAGTGTATATATATATTGTGTGGTGGTGGTGGTGTGTGTATTTATTAAATATATATATATATAATAAAATATAAATAAAATACACTTATTTTGTGTACATAGGTATAAGAACAATCACGCAGTATAACTATATATATTTCAATACTTTTCAATAATTTATTCACATTCGCCGACTTGGCAACATATAACAATGTTTAAAAAGGTACTTGCGTGTACTCCGCATAAATCAGAATTGATCAAAATCCAAAGTCTTTTGGAGTATCGATAAAGCAAATTCACATGACGTGTAGGAGCGAGATAGTGAACGGACAGGCAGCCAGCCGCACAGGTGTGCGATGTTTCAAGTATTTGATTTTGTATTAACTACCGCTTTATACTAGAAGTGTAGATAGGTATATCTGTACACTGATTGAAAACCAAATCCTAAAAATGCACACAAAATTTTCTGGCCATTTTTCAGCCTCCCCATTGACTTTTGAATCCACTGGAAAAAAACAACAGTACTCTGCGCTCTTTAGACTTCAGTAGAAAATTTGTAGTCTATAAAGCACAGATTTTTTTTTTACTGAGGTTTTCCTAAAACTGATTCCTTCTGGCAGAATATAGAACAAGTTGTATATTTTGATGGACCGACATCGGATTCCCGCAGCCCTAATGTACTAGACCGCCGAGAATCCGAAATCTGACCGCCATTGTTTTGCACAAAATGGTGATGCGGGACCCTCCATAATTAAAATCCCAAATTTTTGGACAGCATTTTCACTTTGCTGTGTGGATCTAGCCTTAAAGTGCACCTCCTTGCTAATGTTGTACTAGTAGTGTCCAGGAACATTTTTTAGAATCTGCAGGACTAATGAAGAGTAGGTTTGTTATATCACTGGGGTTCAGTATAACAGAATAGTGAGAATTTTTCATTTTACAAACCTCAAAAAAGGGTTTTTTTCTCAGCACAAAAATTTAGCCTAACCCCATAGGGTATACCATAATCTTGATAGGGGGGATCCCACCTCAGGATGTCGCTTTTGGGGGGGGAAAACCCCTTTAGTAAACCCCTTCGATTTGTTTTTTTAAAAATAGTTTTTAAAAAACATACATGAAACGAATCTTTATCTGTAATTTTGAGCCATTATTCTTCTCCTTTTAATATTTTCAGACTTGCAAGTTTTGGCATTTCACTGTAAAAAAAACAATGTTTTCCCTCATTTAGAATGAAGTTAGATCTTGGCGAAGTGAAGAAAGCTGTGAACTTGCCCAAGGTAGAACCCTTTAAAAATGCGTACACGTTCCTTGTGGTCTTGCTGTATTTAATTGTTTCTTTCTTCCCAGTGGTACCAACTTAAAAAAGCCAAAAGTGGGAAGATACATCTAAGACTGGAGGGCTTACCCCACCCAATCCCAACTAGAGCAGGTAAGACATCTTTCCTGTATTTTGGGCTGTACTCATTATTCCTATGTAAAAGGTAATAAAATCAGCTAATAAGTAAAATAAAAGGCAGGTTGGCAAAGGGGACTAACAAATTCAAAAGAAATTTGGGGTTTTGCTAAGTGCAAGAAACAAAGGCCAGACCTTGTAGGACCCCTAGATAATGGTGATGGGGAGTTTGTCACTGGGGATCAAAGGAAGGCAGAGCTCTGTATATTCAAAGGAAGAAAAGTAACTGATGTAGGTGGGGAAAGTGCTGTTAATACATTAAATAATATGCTTAATTGGGAAATGGGCCAAAAAAATAAATAAACTAAAAAGGAGCAGGGCCCGGATTAGATGGATTACACCCAAGAGTTACATAGTTTGTAAGGCCGAAAAAAGACAGACGTCCATCCAGTTCAGCCTATTGTGCTATAGTGTTGATCCAGAGGAAGGCAAAACCCCCCCCCATAAGGTAGAAGCCAAGAGTTGTTCTAGAACTCCGCTCCCTTATTTCTTTGAGCCTCTTTATAAAAGTTTGAGATTTCTATGGCGACGTCAATAACAATGCCAAGGGACTTAGGGACAGCAATTCACAAATATGTCCCCCAACTTCACACAAAGAGCTCTCTAGAGGCCACTTGGGATGAAAACTGTCTAGTCTAAAACACTCACTTCTCGTCTTGCACATAGTAACCAATCAGAGCGCCCCTTTCATTTCATATAGTGCTCTGGAAAAAATGAGAGGGGTGTTCTATTTGGTTGCTGTGGCCAACAAAGTGAGTTTTAGAACTAGACAGTTTTCATACATGTGGCCCTAGGTCTTGTCAAGGTCATTGCAAAACAGTAAACTTAAAGGGGTTTTCCGGGACTGACTAATGCTCATTGTATCCCGTTGTGAGTATGGAGAAAAATGCGTAGCAGAAGACTCATACTTACCTCTCAGCTGCCGGTCCATTTAATCAGTAAGTAGTGAACGTCCATCGCTCATGTGACAACTCCAGCCAATCACCTGCATGTGACCTCTAGGGCCTTTAATTGGCTGGAGCTGTCATATGAATGCCAAAGGTTCACTGCTTCAGCCAGGATGAACTCGCTAGCAGCCGGAGTAGAAGCACGTACTAGAGAAGGTAAGTATAAGTCTTCTAAGTCTATTTTTACTCCGTTTCCAATTGACGAACGCGCATTAGTCAGTCCCAGAACACCCCTTAACTAATATTTTCTGTTACATATTCCTTTGCTTAGTCCCTTAAAAGCCCCTCAAATAGTTTCCCCATGATAGAAGTGATTGCTGGCACAGGTTTACGAAGGACAGAAAGTGTCAAACCAACTCGATTTTTTTTATTTTTTTTATTATAAAGATGGATAGAAGCTTGGAAACAAGTGATACACACTGATGATATTTATGAACTTTGCAAAGTGTTTGACCATACACCGTCCCATCCATACGCAATTCCAATGTATAAACTAGGTCTATAGGTTTAGAAGTAATTGTAATTGGATTTAAAAACTGGCTGATGGATCATACTCAGATTGGTGGTAACTGATTTCTGCTCTGAATGGTCCCGGTTATAAGTGGTGACCCCAAGGCTCTGTACTGGGCCCTCTTTTATTCAGTGTTTAGCACAGTTTCTATTTTTGCAGATGACACCAAGCTATGTAGTGTAGTGCAATGTGTGGAACCTGGTTTACATAAAATTCGGCAGGCAGGTGTTACACTGGAGGACACTGAGGGCAAACATAGTCCGATCAATTGGTGTAAAGTGCGCCTGAAAATACAGTCCATACAAATCTGGCCGTCTGCGTAATAACTTGCAATAGCTTAGTGAACTTAATGTTGCCTAAGAATGAGCAGTAACCTATCGCGAGGTGCTTACCGTACTTTGCTACAGCGATGTTATATACATTTTGGCGCACATATGGAGGGCGCATTGCAATTATGGAGGCACCACTGGTGTTTGCATCCACATTAGGCGAAATGAGCGCTCAATTGATAAATGGAAAGTCATTCTCATATGTAGTACAGTAATCTGCCAGCATTACATTTTCGGGAGGGGGGAGGCGAATTTAACTAAAGAGCAATTGTTTGAGAAAGTATCCTTAGGTGTATTTTGATAATCTTGACCATGCTGTTATGTAGCAGTTGCCTCTAAAAACGGCATGATATTATCATGTATTAAAAGTGACATGGATCAACTGAACTGAGAAGTGCTTGGAGATCTTGTCTTCAAAAGAAAGGTTCAACACTGTTACAAACTTCTTTAGTATTTGAGAGCATCATCTGGGGGAGAACGTGGCTATAATTGCTAAGTAGCTCTTGTATTTTTCGCGGACTTCCAAGGACGGCATCGACCAGAAGAACGCACCTAACCCCGTAACATTTTCGGGACTTTAGCGACGTACCAAACCATATTCCTCCCAAATTTGGGATGGGTTGGAGGGGTGGTGGATGGGGGGGGGGAGGGTGATGGTTAGTGCGTCTTGTAGACCGAAAAATACGTTATATAAAATGCCACTAGAAAAATTATGGTGAAAAACTGCCACAAAAGACATGAGACTCCCTCTGTCTGAAGCAAAATCAGCTTAGTCTTTGAAAGTCTTCTTTACAATAAAACTGTGGCCTAGTTGCATCAGGAACAGGTGAATGGCTGTAGTTTAGTAAATATAACAAAATATTAACATTGGTGTAGATGTACAGAATTCTTGTTCTGAATGTTGATTTAGTCTAATCGTCACTTAGGATCAGGAGCAAAATGACTCCTCCTGTTATGCAGGTTGGTTCATGCCTCATGTTCTTGATCTACTCTCTTGGAACCAATAAGGACAAACTCGCTCAGTTCTCATGATTCGGTAATACTACCTTACGCCTCCCTTTCTGCATCCTACACCCATTCTGGGTTGAACTTCATGGCATATGTCCTTTTTCAAAATGTAACACTAAATAATGATGTAAAGTTTAAATACTAATTAATAGTTTAACTCTTCCACCTTATGAGCGCTTTAAACACTTTTTATGTAAAATGATGATTTAGTGCAGTAGTATATCATAACTGAGATTGCGATTCAAGGACTCATGAACCACTTTCCCTTTTTTATCTATTGTGGTTTCTATAGGTAGACGAGGAAGATTGAAGGGCCTTTTACATGGGACGATAATGTGAAAAATTGTAATCTAAAGTATACTTCATTGTTAAAATTCGGCTGCGCTGCAGTTGTAACACCCTGTTTCAACGATTGCATGCGCAACGGCAAGATTGCTCGTTGCTTGTTGATTAGGGCTTGAATCTGTTATGATAGTTTTAAAAACTAAAAGAATCTGTCTCAGTGTGTCTTATCACGGAAACCAAGAGAGGGATGACACCAGCGAACCCTGTTTAAAAAAAAAAAAAAAATCAGAAGCACAAAAAAGTGTTCCATATAAATGCATGGTTTTCGAACGTAAGCAACGCTCTTGATGTGTAAAAAGTCCCCTAACAAATTAAAATATTCCTCAGCTAGACAGTCAGCAGACCTGGCCAATGTTTACTGCTCTAGAGACACAATCTTGGTATTGTTCCTCTTCGTATGTATCCTGTTTATTTCAGTGCTGGTAGAAGATGTCTTAATAAGATCAGTAAGCTATTCTGATATCGTCAGGGTAGTCATTGTGCTTATCTGTAAAAAAAAAAAAAAAAAGATGTTGTGTAAGAGTCTTTCATCTGTGAAAGTTACTAAAATGGCCATATCGGATATCCTGAGTACCCAAACAGATCTACCCTGGATCTCCACTATCGCTTGAATAAGGAGACACTGATTATACGAATTATTTTAGTTGCACTCAGGGGCGTAACTAGAGAAGCCAGGGCCCCAAAGCAAAGGGCCTCACAGGTGACGTCTTGTCTGAGACGTCGTTCACTTTCCCTTTTCTTCTCTATTCAGTCCAGACCAGACCTCCATGATGACTTACTCCACCACTCGTCCCTGTAAAATTTACAACACAAATACTTGAGACTCCTCACTTTTTTTTTAATCATTTTCCCAACTAGGTGGGGCCTCCCCCCATGAACAAACTTCCCCTCCATAATGGTCCAAATGGTAAGAATTACACCTTGGTAATTATGGGGCTCCCCCAGTCAGTATGTAGGTACAACGGGCCCCCCGGGCGGTAGCGAAGTAGCTTGACACCCACCGGGCAGTAGCTAGGTAGCTTGGGGAGACGTAGACAGCTTCGGGCCCCAGGGCGGTAGCTTAGGGTTCCCATGTAGGTAGAATGGGGGCCCCCTGTAGCTTACGGCAGCCCTGTAGGTAGAATAGGGCCCTCTGTAGATTAGGCCCCCATTGTAGGCATAGTTCTCTCCCCGCCCCCCCCTCCCAGTCATTAGGGCCCCCAGTAGGCATAGTCTCCACCCCTCCCAGTTATTAGAGTCTCCCTCCCCCCCCACCCCCCCCCCCAGTTATTAGGAACCTCTGTAGGCATAGTCTGGCCCCCTGTAGGCATAGTCTCCCTCCCACCCCTAAGCTTGTTACTTACATTGTCGCGCTCCCCCGGCGTCTCCGTCTCCTCCCGGCCCCAAGCCTGCTGCTTTAGGCTTGGGGCCTAGGACAGGAAGTTCGGCAGGCTTCGCGATGACGTCACTCACATCGCGCCTCCTGCCAGCTATGTACGGCAGGGAGCTCACAGCTCTCCCTGCCTCGCCGTTCATCTTAATTGTATGCCCGTTGCACGGACGTGCAAACAATTAAGAGCGAGCCTCTGTGAAGCAAGGGGGCGGAGCCGGCTGGCGGCAGCGACCCCACCCCCTTGCTTCACAGACCGGCCGGGCCCCGCAGCTCTGCACCCGCCGCAGTGAACTGCTATGTTCACTGCCGGCGGGCCCAGGAGCGGCATTACCGGGGTAGCAGACGTGATATCAGCTTCCCCGGTGCCGGGGGCCCCCTATGCCACCGGGCCCCGTGGCAGTTGCTTCGTCTGCTACCGCGGTAGTTACTCCCCTGGTTGCACTAATCATCTAAGTGACTTCTATTGAGGAAATGTTTTCTTCTTAGCTATGTGACTGTTTAAAAATGCTGTTTACTCTGCTTAATTCTCTTGATACATGACCATGTACTGTTGCTTATAGCCCTGATGCCTGCACTGCGTTCACTTTCAGGAAAACCTACTGTAGTGGCAAAGACTAAAATATAAACACTTTCTCAAACATATATATATATTAATATATATATATATAATATATATATATATATATATATATATATATATATATATATATATATATATATTTAGAAAAATGTAAGCATTTCGTAATAAACCTCTGGCCCTTTAAGAATAGGAGAATGAAGTCTGCTCTTTATAGGCAGACGTTTTGCGCAAAACGTGACAAAAACCGCGGTCGTGCATCAGACAAAAACGGTCGACTATCGGACAGTTTTCGTCCAATGCTGTGTGGATCTAGTTTAAGCCTTTACAAGCAGCAATGTTCTCCTGTAGCAGATTAACCCTTTACAAGCAGCTGTATTATCCTCTGAGCAAAGAGAGTCCACTATGAAGGTGGAAGCCTGTTTGCATCATGTGAACACAGGGGAGATCTGTGTAGCTATCTTCTTGCTGGATGTTATCATATTAGCAGCAAGGTAACATGGATTCCTGAGTATTATGAAGCAGCAGCAGGGTAAACTCTGCCAGGTCCTCAGTGTTCTGTGGCAGCTGCTATGTACAGTGTGCTGTAAGCAATTTAGATTAAGGCTATGTCCAGACAGTATAGAAAAACTATTCTAAAACCATTGAAAATAAGATTGTTAAGGCAGCCCATACACTTTAGGAGAATAAATGACCTGTAGTCTACACAGGTCTTTTTTTCCAATTGTTTTCTGGCGCCGGTGGTTTTAGGAACATGTTGTAAAAACCCCCGGCACCTGGCATCTTTTCGTTGGTTTCCAGTACATTCAATTGTATGGGCCAACAGACAAAAGCTAAAACAGACTGCGTTTTTTGCGCAAAACATGACAAAAACCGCGGTTGTGCATCGGACAAAAAACGGTTGACTATTAGACTGTTTTTGTCCGATGCTGTGTGGATCCAGCCTTTACAAGCAGCAATGTCCTCCTGTAGCAGATTACCCCTTTACAAGCAGCTGTATTCTCCTCCTTTTAGCTGGAATGCATGATACATTAGGAATTGAGCTGTTTCGCTGTCCATTGGAATTCACTGGTGAATTCATTTACCAGGTTTGTGATACTTCCCATTGTATTCTATGGACCATCGAATCGCCCGAATTCTGGGGAAGCGCTGAGCACACAGTACCACTTAGATGCTTTATAGAATCGGCCTCCCTCCCCCAGACAGTTGGTATCTTTCAGAAAATAAGATTTTTGCAGATCGTGACCTCTTATAAAACGAAAGTAAAACCTTTGTCTCTGTAATACTGGAGGGAAATCATCTGATTTGATTTGCTAATAAGTATTTAAGAAAAGTTGTGTCATTTCATATACTGTTAATTTTTGTGTGTTTTCTCACATTGGTATGTGGTGGTGATATTTCCTCCTTAAGTTTACCATACACCTTAAAGGGGTTTTAGCATGAACTAAAATTTATGTGAGACGCTTTCAAATTAAATATTAAACATTTTCACCATTCATCGTTAAGAATTCTCTACCCGAAGATACGACCGGTGACAACCGCTCCTCAGTCCTGGCCGCACATGCTCAGACATCACTAATCCTCTCAGGCAGCTACTGTCAGTCTCTTCCCTGCTTAAAGGGGTTTTTCTCGTTTACAAAGAATAGCTTTAAAATTTGTAGGGAACACAAATATAAAGACATTTTTCCAAAATATATTGCATTGTTCCTCTGTTTTCCCGAAAGAGAGACAAGTGAATTTATTACCTCCTTGGCAATTTCAGTTCCCTCAGTAACGGACCTGTAAACAAATCTCCCGGGGCTGTTTGTTAAATAAAGATAACAGAGAGTGGAGTCATCACACAGGTCGGCAGTGTCATTCAGTGTCCTGTGCTGCCAGACAGTAAAAAAGCTTGATTTTCTCAAGTAAACAGCTCTGTAATTAGGCTTTTGTTTTGGGGATCAGATAAGAAGTCCTCCAGTAGTTTGAGAAGCTAATCTAATCTAATTAGCAATCTGAAAGCACAACATAGCTGTACAAGCATGGAGCTTTTGCTGTACAAGAATGGAGCTTATGCCAAATTAGTATGAACCGGGGAAGTGACAGAGAATTTCTTTCATGCATTCTTTGAAACCCTGTGGGGAGACAACTCCTTTAATAATCACACACACACTCCAGAGCGAGTGTTCAACCCCAGGTGCTGTCACTCTACTCCTGTCCTCTGTGCTCCTTAGTAATTAGTCAAACAGTGAAAATAAATGTAAAAAACTTAGTCCGATATGTGCATTGAGAAAAAAAATCCAAGTTTGGTTCCTGCACGGATTTGAACCTAGGACCGTAAGGCTGGGTTCACATGGCTTATTTGCGGGGCATAATCAGGCCCTGCAATTACACCGTGTGGACGGGTGTGGGGCGGGAGCGGAGGGCCGGCACCTCGCTGGCACACAGACTATCATTACCAGCGGCGCGTATACGCCGCTAGTAAATGACCTGTCACTTATCTCCCCCTTCGGCGTATTCGCCGAGCAGGGAGAGGAGACGTAATCCATAGTTCTCTATGAGAACTGTGGATTACCGTAATGACTGGGACGTATGCCAGCCCATAATTCGCGCACTACGGCGCGCAATACAGACTGAAATATGTCCCATTTTAAGCCGTGTGAACATAGCCTTATGCTGAAAGGCAGAAGTACTAACCACTAAGGTACATTGTAGATACTCATAGCTCTTTACAGACCTTTATTTGACTAGAGTGAGCACACTGTGGGGAAAAGCATGGTTATATAAAGTCTGCTGGATCACATGATATGCAGTTCACACAAATCATACATGCCCCCTTTTGAACACACTAACAGCTGGAGCAAGACAAACCAAGCATGAAATGCTGTAGTTGTAAAACCACCTTTAATGTCAGCTGAATGTGCTATTTTTGTTAGGATTGGCTGGCCAACTAGTGTGTAGAGGGGTCTTACACTCCCCTGAGGATCTATACTGGATGGAGAGAAGAATCAGACATCCTTGATCCTTTTTTGTTTTCAGGGGAGTTTAGTCCCCACCAGAAATTTCTCGAAGCAACTTGCTCACCATTCAGAACACTCTGCTGACTAAAAGGTGCAAATGTATGGGGAAGGGTTTAGAGAGCGTTTGGTAGATCACGCTTCTGCATCCCACACATATAGTGCAAACTGCAGGGGAAAAGAGCAAAGTTAGTCCAACCAAGAGTTTACTCTATACTTTGTGCCTGCCACAGTATCCGTAAGGTTACCTCTTTTCTGATTTCCTGACAGATGATCACTGTGAATCAGAAACCAGTAAGTCAAAAGGGAAAATAAAATTAGACTATTGTCGCAAAAAGGGATCACTCTAAAACATAACTTCTAATAGTCTATCTAAAAAGACGCAAAAAGCCCAAAATTGAGATTAATCCTTAATTTAAAATATAATAGACATATGTCTGCATAACAAAACCAACACTTCACTTACCACCAGGGTTATTCGGTTACTTACCACTTCCATTGCTGGTGACACTTCTTTGTCCAGGTTAGATGGTAGTAGATATTCTTCATAACGGGAAGCGTCAGACCTAAGGGTAAGATATGAGGATATCGTCCTACTTGTATCCTTTCCCTAACAATCTTTCTCTATCATGACCCTTAGCCAGGGTACCTGCTCCTGACAAGGGTGACCTTGAAAACCTTGTCCCTAAGACCTTCCACCAACTCTTAACAGAGAGATCCAGATCTATTCCATTCCATGAGGCCAGTTTCGCCACACTCTTCAGTAGAATAGCAAATATAGAACTATACCAACCAAATGTATAAATTGCAGTAGAAGTGTCTTGGTGTGGACAAACCATCTCTCAATCATACCTCCCAACTTTTACAGATCGCAAAGAAGGACACATTGGGCCACGCCCAAACACATGACATCACACCAGGACATGCCTCCAACCACGCCCAAACACATGCATGCCTACTTTTTAGATAGCCAAAAAGGGACACATTTTCAGGATTGCATTGTATCCAATAATGAAATATTAAGTAAATTGTTATGTAATATACAGCGGGAAAGCAAAACAGATATTTTTAAAGCAAGATAATCAGTTTATTGATGCAAATCTGTTTCCTAAATGAAAAAGAGGGACATTTATAGAGCTAAGAGGAACCTGGGTTCAAAATAGGGACACAGGAGGTATGATATAGTAAAACACTACTTGATTGAAACAATAGGTCATTTTCTGATAACCTATTCCTTTGACTCTCCAGGTATTGAAAATGAACAAGGAGATAACAGTGAAAACAGATAATGAACCTTCTGCGGCTATTCTCATTGTCTACTTGGATCGGGCTGATGACCTCCCTGTAAGTTACTTACTCCTGTAGTCATTTCTCTGCACCAGCCCAGTATATTAAGGCGATGTTCACATGGCTTAAACACGCCGTAATTGCGGGACAGATTTCGCCCGCAATTACGGCATGTGTACGGGGCGGGGCAGGGGTGGCAGCTCGCCGGCCCCATAGACTTTCATTATCCACGGCACGTATCCCGCCGGGATAATGTGCATGTCGCTTTCTCTCCGCTCAGCGTATTTGCCGAGCAGGGAGAAGAGACGGAATCCATAGTTCTCTATGAAAACTGTGGATTACCGTAATGACAGGGACTGATTTCAGCCGTATTGCAGCGCCAATACGGTTGAAATCTGTCCCAAAATAAGCCATGTGAATGAGCCCTAAAGGTGACTATTCAAAACATAGTCTAGTTCAGGCAAAAATTGTCTTTTTTCATTTTTGACTGTTTGTTTCATCAGGGTAGACCTGCACAGGTATGTAGTCACAATCTGTATTTCTCAATTGTGAAGCACAGATCATTTATTGTGCATTGCACTTTATTTGTGCTTGCCTTAAATCATTAGGATGGTAGAAAAATATTAATAAAACTTGTAATAAAGAGTTTCTCTTTCATTTGAACTGGTTTCCACTTTGATAGTCTCCTGGAATACAGCTCCTGGGGTCTCACTACAGAGAAAGTGATGCAGTGAGCATCCACTGATTCAATAAAAATGAGCAGTCCTTCAAAGCAGAGAGTCATATTTAGAAACAAAGAAACATTAGAAGAATGGCGGCAGAAAATCCATTTGGTCCTTATTCAATTTTAATAAGGGGGACTTTCAGCACCGTTCCTCATTCATTTAGATGCTGCAATCACCACTGCTTCTAAATGGTTAAACAGCAGGGACCGGTGTCTGCTCTAATCCCTACTGTTAGTGGTGGGTGCCGGATGTAACTGACAGCTGGTATCCGCCAGGTATGGAGCCGACGGGGCGTGTGAGTCCGCTCCATAGTTCCTTACTGGCATGACGTATCCATAATTCACATGGTTTTTAAGGGGTTAAGCATATGCTATGAACTTTTTTGATTGCTTGAATAAGTAGCATTGCAGCAGTTCACCCACAAAGATGAACAAAACCCGGTTCACATGATGGCTAATGTAAGGCTATGTCTACACAGCACCAGATTTTAGTCTTTTTTTAAAAAAATGTTTTCATTTTTATTTATTTTTTTATACTGGATTCAGTATTTTGAATCCGCTACCCAGCGCTATGTAGCCCTCAATATAATATCCATGCTGTAGTCTACACAGCACAGGTTTTTTTTTTTTACTGAGGTTTTCCTAAAACGAAAACCATCTTGCAGAATACAGAACATGTTGTATATTCTGCCAGACCAATGTCTGAATCCCGCACCCCGAAAGTACTGGGCTGCTGGGAATCCGAAATTCGACCGATGTTTTTTGCACAAAAATCATGAGCAAAAAACGTTGGTGCGGCGCGGTCCAGCAAAGTGAAAATGCCATCAGATTTTGGACAGCATTTTCACTTTGCTATATAGACATAGCCTAATGCTTATTATACAGTACATCATGCAAATTAACTGTACAGCAAATTCAACACACAAATTATGTAGCAAACTAGGATGGAATATACACGCTGTAAAGGATATTCAAGTTTTGCTATCTACATAGATATCAAACAACTGTAAAACCTATTCTTGGTAAGGCTATATATACACGGCAGTGTACAAAAAAATGACCAAAAGCCGTTCATAATACTGAGGGGGTTTTTTGCCCACTGCCTGTCAAAAGCTGCTGAAAAAAAGTTTTTGGGGTGTTTTTTTTGTTTTTGTTTTTTTTTCCCCCCCCAGAAATGCACAGCATTAGATTTGCTGCGTATTTCTAAAAAAAACGTGCCAAAAAACATCTGCCACGTTGCATAGACCTCAATAGTAAATTTTCTGCCCTGCTCAGTCATTTTTTTGCAAATAAAACAAGCTGAAAAAAACATTTTTACTACACAAGTCCAGGGGACCTCTTTTGAAAACGAAAAACGCTGAAAAAACGGGTGTTTTTGTGTGCAGTGGAAACATAAAAGTGCAGAGCATGGCTCATCAAGCATGTGTTGTTTGTGTTCTTTTAACATGAACATAATGATAATACGGCACAATACAAATGTACAGCTGTGTTTTTCTTCCCCTTATGTTGCTATGACTGCTTTAATTTCTGTTGACATTGTGCTTCACTTCATGGTGTGCCATTAAATTATGTGTCTGTGAGTGACATTTATAGACAAAGGGCCACCTGTATCATGAGAGACTTGGTCTTTAGCCTTTTAGGTGTCAAACAAGTCCGAGATGAGAAAACCTTAACTCTCTAAATGTAAGCTGGTTTGCAACATGATTCATTTCTGGTTTAAAAGCCTGTAACTTGAGGGTGCGTTCACTTGACATTGACAAAATTTTTGTAATTTTTTTATTTTTTTTAATTCGTAGGGGGACGGCTTTTGTCCACGATTTGCGGATTCAAGCCGCCCCCTTCACATTATATTGTATATGTCCTTGGCACCCATACTATAGATTAGGGTGCTAGCCTGAAATATTGAAATAGTTAAAGAGAAATAGGCTGCATTCCAATATAAATTTACAAAATCTTCATCTGCGTTTTCAAAGCTTTTATTCCATCAGTAATTGACAAAAGCATGGTAAAAAATCCGGCTTCATCATGCGTCACATTTCACATTCAAATAAAGTGACTACAGATTCCATTTTACAGTACGTTTCGGTCCTATATCGGACCTTTCTCAACAGAATGTTCTTCAAAGTGTATCTCTTGTTCAGTTTCTAGTTCATTTACTTTATGAAACCATTACGTGCGCGCTGTGTTGTTTGAGCCGGAACATTGACATGTTCATGTTCCGCCTGAAAACTGGGCAGTAAAATGAACATGTTCTGGGTACGTCCCCACGGCACTGGTTTTCAGTCAGATTTACAGACAGTTTTTCGGATTTGAAAACAGTCTGTAAACGGACTGTCAACATTGACTTAAAGGGGTGGTATAATTTCATTAAATGGTCTTCAGAATAAGGGGACAGTGAAAACAAGCAACTTTGCAATTGCATGTCATTAGCACAGCTGTCTCGTTTTCACAGGATCCCTTATCTTCTGTTTCTGTAAAAAGTTCCCCAGTGTCAGTCATATTCCTCCTCCTTTCATTTCATTGGCTGACAGCTCTACTAATTTACATTCTGCCCCCCCCTCCCCCAGTCGTATTCACGGGAGCGTGCATTCCTGCCTCTCTCACTCAGATTAAGGGGTCGGGAGCATTTCACTCTCCACAGCCAGAAGAAACACGCTAACACTGCAGCTGTTTCTACAATCAGAAAACAGCAGAATGGTGCCTCGTTGCCTAAATGCTCCTGCGTGTAAACATAGCAGGGAGAGCTTTGCTGCTCATCCAGTTTTCATAGAAGACTGGATTTAACTGTAACAAAGTTCCAGCTGTGAGAGAAGAAGAGATAAGTGCTCTGAGTTCATAGAAGGCTGTCTAGACTGAATGCAGGCATGTGGTATGTAAACATCGCTTACAAAATAAGACTGCATCGGGAGAGGAACGACACCGTGACATGTGGACTCCGACAGAGAGGGGAGGGGGAAGAGCACACTGACTTGGGAGTGAGCATGAACAGTGAAAGGGGGATGAGGTCATCCCCCTTCAGTTAAGAAACACCCAGCTGGGAGGGGAAGAAACGCCCCTGGATTTCAGGAAATGAGAGACTCAAGCTTCAAAAAAACAGCCGAACTGATGAAGCGATACATCCCCTTTAAATAGAAAATCCGTGCAGCAGATTTTCCGCTGGATGGATTTTTACACTGCCAGCATAACGAAAAACGTAACATGTTCATTCTTCTGCCAGGTTTTAAGGGCGGAACATGTACATGTGGGTACGAAGGGGGGACTGCTTGAATCCACAAACAAAAGCCGCCCCTCTGTGCAAAAAAAAGACAAAATACCAGTCGGAAAATCTGACTGGTATTTTCTCAATGCTATGTGAACGTACCCCTTAAGTTTTTTTTGTTACTCCGGCGCTGTAAAAAAAAATGTCCAGCGGAAAATCTGTGCAGTGTGAACTACTGCACGGATTTTTTATTAAAGTCAATGTAAAAGGTTGACAGTTGGTTTGTAGATGGTTTTCAAATCCAAAAACTGTCTGTAAATCTGACTGAAAACCAATGCCATGGGGACGTACCCTTATCCTTTTACTAGTCTCTGCTTTTGTGACCATTTTTTACTTGGTCACAATAATGTGACTCAACTGTGAAGTACTCTGCCTCATGACACCTTCCTACTTACAAAGTCAGCAGTATGTAGCTCATGAAAAAAGTCATATGTGGTGAGCTGCCTTGGTGGGTATATAAGCACATCCATTTTGAAAAAATGAGTATATAGGTGCACACTGGTGTGGCAGCCAAAAGCAATGCAAATGCAAAACAATATCAGCAGCACTCTACAAGCACTAAAAACAGTCAAAGGGGACATAGGACTTTTTTTGAGAAGCATGTCCCCTTTGATGGTTTTTTTAGTACTTGTTGAGTGCTGTTGATAGTGTTGTTTGCATTGCTTTTGGCTGCCACACCAGCTTGCACCTATATGCTCATTTTTAAAAATGGATGTGTTGACCATATTTTGTTTTTGAAGGGTTGTCTAGCTCATCACCTTAACTACTTATATGGTGATTTTTTTTTTTACAGGCACCGCACCATATTAGCCGTTAAAAAGAGAAGTTAGACGACCCCTATAATAATGAATATAAGCTTTGCCAGTTTGCTTCACACTAATTGTCCTCCTTTTTGATACTTTTCTTCTTTAGCTAAAGACTGTAAAATTGCCAGATCCTATGGTACAATTATCAATCCAGGACGTGACACGCGAGAGCAAGGTAAGTGACAGTGGTGTGCTGTCACATTCAGTCACCCACATGTAGACAGTAAAGTAAGGTATGCCCCAAAATGTTGATATAATGAACAAGGATATTGGGCTAACTTTACAATACTCCTTACTGTTGCAGCTAGTTGTGGCCTATCTGACAGAGCCCAATTTTTCAAAGAAGACCTTTTACCGATCCATGTGATTTTGTGTTTTTTATGACACATTGTACGTTAAGTTAGTGATTTTGGTTTTAGTCTTTCTAAATTTACCGAAAATTAGGAAAAAATTTGTTTTCAAAATTAAGAATACACACTACACATAATAGTTAAGAACTTGCATTTACCATATGACTATTTTTGTTTAACATAATTTTAAATTTTTTTTTTTTTTTTTTTTCTTATTCAAAATGCTTTATTGAGAAACCAACAGATAGTACAAATCACAGGGTTAAGAAAACGACAAAAGGCACGCCAGTGTAGTGGAATTGTACATGCAAAGAATTACAAAACGTCCGGTAGTACAAATATCAACACCATTTAACACAAAGGCATAGCTTTTGTCGGACAAGCATACACATTGTAGGTTCGGGCCAGACGAGCAACATCAGAATCCTATAATCGTGTCGGCAGAGCTAAGGAAACATTGGTGCTCGTGTACATCACATAGAGAAAGCCATTGGAGGTACATACATCAAAAAAAAAATTGCCCACCAATCAGTAGGAACAGAAAAATTGTAAAAAGAGAAAACCATCAACTATTGCCGAAAAATGAAGAGAGAGAAAAGACGGAGCGAAACAAGGGCACTCCGTCCAAGGAGAATACTCATTGAGGCCCCTTGGTAAAACAAAATGGCGACCTCGAGAGAGGAGCACCAACCTCCCAAAAAGACCACCCAAACACGTCCTCCCCTCCAAAAAGGCATCCTTGCCTAATTATCCAGAAAGCTTTCATAATCAGGGGAGCCACAAAACATCATCCAGCTTGACCATGTGGCCATATATCTAACCAGTGTCTGGTTATGGTCTGCACGGATCTCTTCCATCCGCTGGATAGACATAAGTTCAGTGAACCATGCGGAAATTGATGGTATTTCCGTTGACTTCCATAATCGTGTTATGAGGGCTTTAGCTGCACTGAGCATAAAAATGATTATATGACCTTTAAGTACACGAAAAGGCAAGGGGATTATCTGCAAAAGCACTTCTACTGGATCATGTTTTAATCTGATTCCCACTACCTGCTCAATTATGTGGATGACTTTAGCCCATTAAATGTGTTTTTTTTTATATTTTCTTAGGACATTAAAAGGCTTATAAATTTAATAGTAATTTTTCAAGTTTTCAAGAAAATTTCAGATAAATATTTTTTCATTATTTTATTTATTCTAGTGATCAATTCAGTCCTGACATGGCTTTGAAGGGCCTGAATGTTAGACACCCTCCTAATTTGCGCTGTATTAAAAACTGCACCTTGTCTTTAAATCTGTGTTTAGGATGTGGGTTACCCCCTTGAGATGTTTGACAAGAATTTAAGTTTGCCACTCCTGACTGGAAAGTGGGCGGCAGTGGCACTGTCGTTTACTGTAACATTCACCATTATGGTTTGTACCGACAGACCAATCGCTTGCCTAAGGAGTTTTGGTACCACCACCAATGCCCCATTTACAACCAGGTACATTTAATGCCATTTAGCAAATCGACTATCGCTGTGCCCCTGAGGACAGCACTTGGCTACAAGGCAGAAAACTCTGAGATTAGCTGATCAGATTTGAACAGCAAGTTGTGGCCATCATCCATTCACTGGGACTTTGTTGTTCTCTTTGTTAAGAAATCACTGCCACAAAGTGAGTAACCTCAACATCCAAGGTAGAATCAATCCTAAAACTTAACCTTTCATAAATAGTAAAAACATATAATTAACAGCAAAAAAGTGCTTCCTAATCGGTGGTAATAGCAAAAATTAGCCATTAAACAAAAAGTGTCAAAGAAAGGAACTCGCCAATCGATATTCTGATCAAAGTAAGGTGTAGTCCTCCAAAATATTCCAGCCAGGGTAGCCATGTCAGGACAGATGTAGGTCTCCAATAGTATCTAAAAATGAAGGAGATTTTCTTCTAATTTCTTACCATGCAAAAATCCCCTGAATTAAATTGTACCTTGGTGGAGCTGATGCCCCAAAAAGGGCGACCCCACAAAGATAACCCTTGCCTCACCCTACTTCTCACCCTGTGAAAAAGTAAATAACCCATACGCGTTTCATCCATCCTCTTTGTCAAGGACAGAGCCATATTCTATCAGTAACCATGTCCGTGGACACAGTGACAGGACATTTACTGTACATCAAATGTCGGGAAATGGGTAAAAGAGGACTTGTTGTGGTGGTTAGTAAATACTCATGTTCTGTGTGAAATAATTCTTGAGCATCTTTAAGGCAATGTTCACACGGCTTATTTTGGGACAGATTTCAGTCCGTAATTCGCGCCGTACTGCGTGAATTACGGCTGAAATCCGTCAGTCATTACTGTAATCCACAGTTCTCATAGAGAACTATGGATTCCGTCTCCTCTCCCCGTACGCGAAATACGGCGAGCCGGGAGAAAGTGGCATGTCAATTATTCACAGCGGTATACGCGCCGGAACCATGAATGTCTATGGGGCTGGCGAGCAAACGCCCCCCGCTGCCGAGCACACGGCGTAATTGCGGGCAAAATCTGTCCCGCAATTACGCCGTGAATAAGTCCTGTGAACATAGCCTTACTATAACTCTGGGTTGTGCTGTAGCCGCGTTATTCCTTCTAGAAATCTGTAACTAAATCTATCAATTGGGAGTTAACAGTTGGGGGTGTGTCTCTGCACAATCTGACATTATCCACTCAGTACTGGCAGTGAGAGAGTGTGCAGGGACACACCCCTTAAGAACTGGAATGGTAACACCCTTTTGACAGATTCAGTAATACATTTCCAGAAGAAATAACAGGAACTGAGCAACACAGAGATATAAGAGAAGATGCTCCAGGATTGTTATTTCACAGGAAAAAACTGACATCTAGGAAACGGTCACAGGTCCTTTTTAAACCTGATGAACATAAGGCATAGGTCCGTATTATCATAAAACCGCTCGCAGGTTTATCACAATGAGATCCTGTTTATATACAATTTTCAGTACCTTTTAGTTTTACAGCACAGATGTGACCATATAAGATGTTGTTCACATTGATGGCTTTTATTTTTGATCTTGAGATTTTTATTAAAAAAAAATACCCCATTATAAACCAATAGAATATGTTGGGTCCAGTATGGATACTGACGTGTCCTACTAGTCATGACTATAATCTGAACAGAGGCGAACACAGTGTTGTTGTGCATTGTCTATTTTACTTTGTTTCACCCCTCATCTTTATGGCACAAAAATAATTCTCTATGGTCTTTTGACTTTTCAGACTATATACAACTCCAACAATCCTATATGGGAAGAGCCATTCCGATTCTTTCTTCGTAATCCCAACCTTCATGAACTTGACATACAGGTGAGATTCAATATTACACAATTCTACTTGTGCACCCTGCTAGCTGCAATGCTGGACTAGTAAGAGACATGTGTTTGTGTATTACCAGGTGTAAAATGATGAGCGACATTGCTCATTGGGCTCTTTGTCAGTTCCATTGGTAAAGATCCTTTCTGCTGATCAGTTGACGTTGGACCAATGGTTTCAGCTTGAGAATTCTGGACAAAGAAGCAGAATCTATCTGAAGCTTGTTATGAGGGTAAAACTGTTCTTAATCTTTATAGCTATTGTTCATCCTAGGCAGTGAAAAACTGTTAGTATGGTTTTGATGGGTTTTTGCCTTGTGTTATTAGTACCTGTACCCCTAGGGCCTGAACATGGCTGTTTGGTATTTATGACAAAGAGTAGTGGACTCTTAATATTATGGGCGACATGTATGTATAGGGCTGTGTCAGTAGTCTGGTATCCTTTCAGCCCAAAAACTGGCACAGCTTTGTTCTCTAGATATATAATCATGTGCACTCCAAAATTAGGCACATTGAGGCAGATTTATCAATAGTGTCTAACTCTTTACACTGTCTAAGTTAGACTAGACAGTCTTACAATGTGCCACATTCAAAGTGTTCTGGTGCAGGTTGGAACTGTCTCGTCTTAGTTTGTACCATCTTTAAGTTGGCTTACTTTTACGCCAGAATTTGGTCGCAGATTCTGGTGCATTTTTTGGTCGCATTTAAGCCACGCCACCTTTTATGCGAAACCACACCCCTTTTTACGAAGCCTCGTCTCCTTTGCACAGAAGCGCCTGAAACTGTCTAAAGGGCAATACAATACATGGAAATCCCTAAAGAAGCATTTATGCTATCTATCATACATGAAAAAAACTTTGAGATTCTTAGTTCACATGTTTTTGATCAAAAAATGCTTAAGCCACCCACGAACTTACAACGTGATCTCAGGTCGGGTGGTCCTACGCTATCTTTACCTTTCAATAGAGCCAAATTCAGGCCTCTCATTGGGTCAACCGACCTCCATTATCCAGAGAGACAGAAATAAAAATAAAACCATACTTTCATGGAGGAAGGGATGACTCCATTTTGGTTTTCTGCACCCCACCCACGTTCACAGGCGGTTATGAGTGCAGCTTGCAAGGTTGGTGTTTTTTTATTTTTCTCTCTGGAAAATGGAGGTCGGTTGACCCAATGAGAGGCCTGAATTTGGCTCTATTGAGAGGTAAAGATAGCGTAGGACCACCCGACCTGAGATCACGTTGTAAGTTCGTGGGTGGCTTAAACATTTTTTGATCAAAAACATTTGAACTAAGAATCTCAGTTTTTTCCTGAAACTGTCTAAAATGTGGCGAAAAGCTTGTTTTTGCCGCAAATGGAGCCAGAATTCTGCCGCAACCGCCTTGATAAATCTGCCCCATAATCTGGCAACTGCGGCGCTTTGTAAGGCGCCTGAGATCGGGGGGGGCGTTCTGGAGTCGTGTATGACAACCGTATGATTCTACACATTTATGATAGGAGGACGGCAAAACTAGGCGCAAAACATTTAGAACAGGCAGACCAAGTTAATAGTGGTCTTACCTGAGCCTCAGTTGTCGTTTTGGAGCTAGAAAGCGCCTAATCTATGACCCGCAGTAGAACAGGTTCATAAATTCAGGCGCATTCTACACTACTAATGCGCGCAATAAAATTGATGCCTGGACGCCAAAATTCATACATGTCGCCCTATGTTGAGAAAAGCTATTTTGCTCCTTTGGACCAATGTGAGTCCTTCAAATAACACCATGTAAAAAAGCTTGATCAAATGAGTTATACAGTATAAATGGTTCAGTCCCAGACTATGTCCTAGCAGATTCCAAAAGGTTTGAATTAGATGGTGTCAATCTCTGCTTCATGCATCCCACACACACGATCATCCTCTTATACAATTCAGTTTATAGTTTAAAATGAATGGTAATATTACATTGGACTTGGGACTTCATGCCTTGCAGGCAGTGTTCACTTGTAAGAAAAATGCTGCAGAATTGTTATCTGGAATAGCAGGCAGAAAATCTGTAGCTGAACACTTTTCCAGCAAAGGAGATGAGATTTGAACAAATCTCTTCCACAGGTTTTAGAAAAATATTTGCATGTCAATTGAAAATTCTTTCTCCCATATTTTCACTGTAGATTTAATCCACTGAAATGCATAGACCTTCTACAACAAGATCTGCACTTAGGGCCACATGTATGAACCTGTTTAGGTCTAAAACTCACTTTTTTGCCCATAGGTTACTATGGGCAAAAGAGTGGGTTTTAGACCTAAACAGTTTCATACATGTGGCCCTTAAAGTTTGCAGATTTGCTAGAGACTTTTCTGGGACATCCACAACAGATTCTTTTTTTTTTTTTTCTTTTTTTGTGTGTGGGTCTTGACGTTTATCACCATACTAATAAGATGATGACACCAGTTCATAGACTATTCCTTTACACTTTTTATTGTTCCAGCACTTTTTTCTCAAACCTAGATCATTTAAGTACAGTCACAAGACATAGAAACAATTTTTCTGTCATGCCTGCTAAGAGCTCCTTTTTTCTTACACAGATTTTGTATTTGGACCCAACTACACCTGTGGTCACGGGATCTGAAGTCTCTGATGCAGACGCTGCTGGTTCTGGTGTGGATATGCCCCCAAGGCCAAGTAAAACCAGTCCTCCTGAGAACTTTGGCTCAGAGGTTAGATATTGTATTTTATGCCAGTGTTACATATTATTGTATTCCATTTCAAAAACCATAGTGTGAGCCATAGAGTTTAAATGATAATCTTCATGTTTGGGCAGGAGTTAAAGGCTATGTCTAGACAGCACAGGAATACCGTCAGATTTTCGGCGGATTCAGTATCCAAATACGACGATATCCTGTGCTTCATAGACCACAATGAAAGATGCATTCTGCAGTCCGTCGGGTTTAAAATCTGGCGGAAAATATATGTATATGCCTCCGGATTCTGCTTAGATTTGCCATGGGCCCTGTGCATTGAATGTATTGGACCGACGGCAAATCCGAAAACCGACCGCGGCTTTTGCGCAAATCTGCACCAAAAACCTCGGTCCTTCCATGGTACAGCAATGGTATCAGATTTTGGACGGCATTTTGACATATGCTGTGTGGACTTAACCAAAGGGTTGTTCCGAGAGTTTAAAAAACTTGTGCACGTGACCCCTGTGGCCTGTGATTGGTTGCACCTGTCACGTGAATGATGAACGTTCACTCCTACAGCCAGGATGACCGGAAAGGCCACCGCGACTGAACGGGAGCGTCCAGAAGGTTAGTATGATTTATTTTTTTTTTTTTCCTGTTTTTATGCTCCGACAGATGAACAAGCTTTTTTAACTCTTGGAACACCCATTGAAAATGCAAAAATAGAGGCTGTTACCTTTTTTAGCAGTGAAATATACAGAGCTCCTTTAATTAGGAATTATTTCTCAGGAAAACAGATTGTAAAGATTGTTCTTTCCATAAGCAGGGCTGTATTTATAGGTCGTGCTGCCCTAGGCACTAAACCTGAATACGCCCCCATTAACAAATTGCATTACCACGCCCCTTTCACAAGATGCCACACCCCTTTACAAAAGCCACGCCCACTATAACCACGTAACGGCTCTAGAAGCTAATTGAAGGGTTTGCTGTTACCCAGCTTTCCTTGACGTTGGAGAAGCTATTCAGCATCCAGGAAAGCTGGGAGATACCGCCAAACTGTATAACGCCAAACTGTGCCTGAACATAAACCACTACACTACAACTAATATTTCCATCATACAATGACCATATAGTGGTAGACACCAGTGTACACAGGCTCTGCAGACTGTATATTACCTCCATACAGTGACCATATAGTGGTATACACCCATAGTGCAATGCACCCGTAGTACAGCCCGCAAATACAGTAATTCATAGCTCTCACTGAAAGCTATGATTACCTGCTGTTTTCCCCAATGTGTACTGTGCGCCGGAAGAAAAGTGACATGTAAAAGTCTATGGGAGTCGGCACACACCGTTATAGAAGTACACGCCGGCCAGCACATGCTTCTAAAGTACCCGGAGTATAGCGATGTGTACAGTACACATCACTATATGCCACAAGACGCCAGGAAAAGCAGGTAATATAACACAGGATAGGCTTATATAGAAAATGAAAAAAGGAGAGGGTGCTCTATGTGAAAGTACGTCAGGAAATTCAATAAAAATAAAACATATAAGGTGTAACATTACAGCATCTGAGGAAGTGCTTTTTAGCACGAAACGCGTTATGCTATTTGTGTTTTTAATGAAATAAATATATTCTTTATCCTATTCTTTATCCTACGAGGATTTATTTGCTGCAGACGAGCGCCCGGTCCTATTTTTGTTTTACAGGATAGGCTTAGATACTCAACGCCAGCAGGTAGGATAATACAGGATAGGCTTAGATACACAGCACCAGCAGGTAGGATAACACAGGATAGGCTTAGATACCCAACGCCAGCAGGTAGGATAACACAGGATAGGCTTAGATACCCAACGCCAGCAGGTGGGAAAACACAGGATAGGCTTAGATACTCAACGCTAGCAGGTAGGATAACACAGGATAGGCTTAGATACCCAACGCCAGCAGGTAGGATAACACAGGATAGGCTTAGATACCCAACGCCAGCAGGTAGGATAACACAGGATAGGCTTAGATACCCAACGCCAGCAGGTAGGATAACACAGGATAGGCTTAGATACCCAACGCCAGCAGGTAGGATAACACAGGATAGGCTTAGATACCCAACGCCAGCAGGTAGGATAACACAGGATAGGCTTAGATACACAGCACCAGCAGGTAGGATAACACAGGATAGGCTTAGATACTCAACGCCAGCAGGTAGGATAACACAGGATAGGCTTAGATACACAGCACCAGCAGGTAGGATAACACAGGATAGGCTTAGATAAACAGCGCCAGCAGGTGGGATAACACAGGATAGGCTTAGATACATAGCCCCAGCAGGTAGGATAACACAGGATAGGCTTAGATAAACAGCGCCAGCAGGTGGGAAAACACAGGATAGGCTTAGATACTCAACGACAGCAGGTAGGATAACACAGGATAGGCTTAGATAAACAGCGCCAGCAGGTGGGATAACACATGATAGGCTTAGATACTCAACGACAGCAGATAGGATAACACAGGATAGGCTTAGATACTCAACGCCAGCAGGTAGGATAACACAGGATAGGCTTAGATAAACAGTACCAGCAGGTAGGATAACACAGGATAGGATTCCTAACAACCCACATCTCTCACCCCTCCCAACACCCCACGTGTGTCACCCCTCCCCCCAGCACATGTATCAGCCCCCCAGCACATGTATCAGCCCCCCAGCACATGTATCAGCCCCCCAGCACATGTATCAGCCCCCCCCAGCACAATGTATTCAGCCCCCCCCAGCACAATGTATTCAACCCCCCCAGCACAATGTATTCACCCCCCCCTGCACAATGTATTCAACCCCCCCTGCACATGTATTAAACCCCCCCTGCACATGTATTCAACCCCCCCCTGCACATGTATTAAACCCCCCCTGCACATGTATTAAACCCCCCCTGCACATGTATTCAACCCCCCCCCCCCTGCACAACCCCCCCCCTGCTCCGCTCCTCTCTCGGTAGCCGCTGCCACCAGTGTAAGGGCAGATGCCGGCGCCGCTAATCTGACCCCCCACCCCGGGGGTGGGGGGTGGGGGTGGCTCCGGGTCAGATGAAAAAAAAAAAAGTAAGAAAAAAAAAATCTACCTCCTGCCGTGCCGCCCCCTGAAAGGTGCCGCCCTAGGCACCCGCCCACGGGTGCCTAGTGGCAAATACGGCCCTGCCCATAAGTCCTTTCTTTCAAGCACATTTGCCTTCACTATAAACTTGGAAAAATATTGCCATCAACCATGCTTAATGTCTTTGGATGATGAACGATTTTTGGGAGTTTTTTGTATTTTGTTTTCCCTTTAGAGGAACATGTCCCTTACATTCAGGGGGTGTCATGTAATGCCTCATTTTCTTTGTAATATAGATTCCAAACATTGGCAATTTAACTGCTGATCATGGGGCTCCCAGCAATGAGACCTGACTTCTGAAATAAAACTGACTCGTCCAAGTCAAGTAGGAAAATCCTGTTATTTACCCATGTCACTACAACGTTTTCATTCTAATATAGATCCTTTCTCAATCCTTGATATAGGCTCTGTAGTGTACGTATAATTTTTTGAATATATTGTTGTCTGGACCAGTTTGCTAGCACCATTTTTATGATATACAGTGCCTTGCGAAAGTATTCAGCCCCCTTGACCTTTTCAACCTTTTGCCACATTTCAGGCTTCAAACATAAAGATATAAAATTTTTATTTTTTTGTGAAGAATCAATAACAAGTGGGACACTATTGTGAAGTGGAACGAAATTTATTGGATATTTTAAACTTCATTATATCACTGCAAATAATAATCCCTGTTAAAACATAACTTTTACTAGACTATCTAAAATATTAATATCTAAACCCCTATATATTACCACTGCATACCTAGATGATACAGCATACTGTGCACTATCTGTCAGATAGTGCACAGTATGCTGTATCATCTAGGTATGCAGTGGTAATATATAGGGGTTTAGATATTAATATTTTAGATAGTCTAGTAAAAGTTATGTTTTAACAGGGATTATTATTTGCAGTGATATATTGGTATAAATCCTCTGTTCATATAGAATTTGTAGTATTTCCTATTTTAAACTTCAGTAAAAAAAAAACTGAAGAGTGGGGCGTGCAAAATTATTCGGCCCCCTTAAGTTAATACTTTGTAGTGCCACCTTTTGCTGCGATTACAGCTGCAAGTCTCTTGGGGGATGTCTCTATCAGTTTTGCACATCGAGAGACTGAAATTCTTGCCCATTCTTCCTTGGAAAACAGCTCAAGCTCAGTGAGGTTGGATGGAGAGCGTTTGTGAACAGCAGTTTTCAGCTCTTTCCACAGATTCTCAATTGGATTCAGGTCTGGACTGTGACTTGGCCATTCTAACACCTGGATATGGTTATTTGTGAACCTTCCATTGTAGATTTTGCTTTACATTTGGGATCATTGTCTTGTTGGAAGATAAATCTCCATCCCAGTCTCAGGTCTTGTGCAGACTCCAACAGGTTTTCTTCCAGAATGGTCCATCCATCTTTCCATCATCTTCCCTGTCCCTGCTGAAGAAAAGCAGGCCCAAACCACGATTCTGCCACCACCATGTGTGACAGTGGGGATGGTGCGTTCAGGGGGATGAGCTGTGTTGCTTTTACGTCAAACATATCGTTTTGCATTGTGGCCAAAAAGTTTGATTTTGGTTTCATCTGAGCAGAGCACCTTCTTCCACATGTTTGGTGTCTCACAGGTGGCTTGTGGCAAACTTTAAACGAGACTCTTTATGGATATCTTTGAGAAATGGCTTTCTTCTTGCTACTCTTCCATAAAGGCCAGATTTGTGCATTGTACGACTGATTGTTGTCCTATGGACAGACTCTCCAACCTCAGCTGTAGATCTCTGCAGTTCCTCCAGAGTGATCATGGGCCTCTTGGCTGCATCTCTGATCAGTCTTCTCCTTGTTTGAGATGAAAGTTTAGCGGGACAGCCGGGTCTTAATTTGCAGTCGTCTGATACTCCTTCCATTTCACTATGATCGCTTGCACAGTGCTCTTTGGGATGTTTAAAGTTTGGGAAATCTTTTTGTATCCAAATCCAGCTTTAAACTTCTCCACAACAGTATCACAGACCTGCCTGGTGTGTTCCTTGGTCTTCATGATGCTCTCTGTGCTTTAAACAGAACCCTGAGACTATCACAGAGCAGGTGCATTTATACGGAGACTTGATTACACACGGGTGGATTATATTTATCATCATCAGTCATTTAGGACAACATTGGATCATTCAGAGATCCTCACTGAACTTCTGGAGTGAGTTTGCTGCACTAAAAGTAAAGTGTCCGAATAATATTGCACGCCCCACTTCATTTTTTTATTTTTTACAAAAGTTTAAAATATCCAATAAATTTCGTTCCACTTCACAATTGTGTCCCACTTGTTGATTCTTTACAAAAAATTTAAATTTTATATCTTTGAAGCCCGAAATGTGGCAAAAGGTTCAAGGGGGCCGAATACTTTCGCAAGGCACTGTGTGTGTATGTATGTATGTATGTATGTATGTATATATAGATAGATAAAATAAACCAACTTAAAAATGGTGAAACGTTAGACTACACCATTCGAACACTAGATTTATCAACACTGGTAAGAGTGGACTGACCCCATTTGGCAAACTACTACAGGAATTGGCCCTGATAGATTTATGGCATAGCAAACATTTAGGGGTTAAACAATATACCTGTTACTAGCTCTTATTCCTCGCTATCGTGTATTGACATGGCTGTTGGTAACTCTGCAGTGCGTAACATAACAAGTGCCGTAGTTCACCTACGACTTTTGCTTATCAGACCATACCTCTATAGTGATAACATAAGGGTATGTTCACACGATTATAGTGCAGGCACGGTGTGTAATGTACATGCCGCTATACGCCGGAGCTTCAGAGGGACACGATGGCCAGCACTTACCGCTGAAGCCACTCACTGATTGTCATTTATCCCAGCACGTATTCTCTGGGAAGAATTGACAGGTCCGTTCTTTCCCCGGGCATGTATTCTGTGCTGGGGAAAAGAGCAGGTAATCATAGCTTTCAGTGAGAGCTATGAATTACCGTAATGTCGGCCCATACTTCGAGCGTATTAAAGCACAATTACGCGCCAAAGTATGGACCGATATTACCCTCATTCACACAGAGATCTATATCCAGAGGGCCTAGAATATGGAAACTTAATCCGTTCTGGTTAATGGTTGTAAATATCAGTTTTAATTGTAGCTATACAGGAATATTTGAAAATAAATGTATGGTCCTCGCATGTGGTTTGGGATGCATTGAGTGCCTATACATGAGATATGTTACTTCAACAAGTAAATAGGCATAAGACACAGAGAAGATCATTACAAAGGGAGTAATGGAAGCGGGTACGAGTCACGGAGGAGAGATATGTAGAAAATAAAACTTCTATCAGTCAACAGGATTGGCGGCACGCACAAGAAGGGTTAAACTTTCAGCTAGAAAATGCTGCTAATTAAAGAGGGTTTCTTAAACAAAGGTATCTTGATGGTGAGTGGGCGGATCATTTATTAGTGATCTTATCTAGGGCCCAAATGGGAGCTTCTCTCCTAATAAATCTAAAAGATCAAAATGGAGCGTTAGTGTCTGATTCAGAATGCATTATGAGGATTATGCATGACTTTTCTAAAAATTTATATAAAACCCGACTAGAAGTCTCCTGTAATCAAATCACTGAATATTTCAAAGGGATTAATCTTCAACCGTTCTCAACCGAGGAATCAGATTCACCCATACAACTAGAAGAAATTCATGTGGCGGTACATGCATTAGCTAATAATAAGGCACCAGTGAGGGATGGACTGCCTAATGAGGTATACAAAAAGTTTGACCTCTCACCACAGTTATTGGAAGTTTCCAATTAATCTGCTGATCAACGATGTTCACCCGACTCTATGCAAGAAGCTGTTTTTGTTGTGCTGCCTAAACAAGGCAAACATTTGCTTTTACCTGAATCATACAGACCAATTTCTCTTACCAGTAGATGCAAAAGTACTGGTTGGGTAAATATATTGATGATCTGATCCATGGGTATCCGTCAAGGTTTATCCCTGAAAAATCAACTGCCATGAACATTCGACGCCTCTATCTTAATTTACTATTAAAATGCTCAAGAGAAAAATGGTTCCAGTGTTCTTTGTGAAAAAGATGCTTTAGTTTATTGACAAGGGCAGACGGTACAAAGAAAAACTGGGTTAAAACCTACGCGTTTCAGGCATGGCTTTTTTTGCCCTTGATCACGGTTCAACTCTTACTACCAGTGTGTCCATTAAAATAGTAAACTGGGCGTTACGTGCGTCATCACGTCATATCCTTAATTAAAATAACACAAATCTCTTACCATCGCTGATAACAAATATTCATGAAGATTTCTTTTAATGTTTACAATGTTGTACACAACATATATTCTTAGTATATATAAGATAAATCATTCCTTTTCTTTAAACCTATTGGAACTCTAGTATCCAGTTCATGGATCCAGAATGCTTCACGTAGGTGCACTTGGTGCTCTCAGTCTCCTCCGCTGTGCGGGCGATCAGCTCTTTCTATTCCACAGCACCTGAAGCTGTCCAGTGCGCCTGCGTGGCACTCAACAACGTGTCTCACTGCTCCAGAATGGGTGGATTGCATCTTTCTGACACCGGCTAGATGTTCCTGTATTCTGACCTTCATCTTGCGAATACTTCTGCCAACATAAGATTTCTTGCAATAGGTACAGTAAATGATAGATTAAATGGCCCGTAGCACAGTTTATAAAGCTGTTAATTTTATACCTCTTATTTTTTACTTGACCTACAAAGCTATCTGTTTTATCCATGTATTCAAATATTTTACAGGTCTTTTTCCCACATGTGTACTATATTCAGAAGAACTGCAGATATTCTTATTGGAAAGCATAGAGTACCTTATAAACAATAACTACTTTCAATTTGATGGTGAATATTAGAACAAAGGCTAAAAAATAGGGGATATACAAAAAAGCAGATTGTGCAAAAGACAAAATGAAAAATAAAACACAGGAATCACAACTAGAAGGAAAAAACAAAAATGGAAAAAAGAAAAATCACAATCTAGTGTATACAACAGCTTATAGTGAAGAATTCCAATTAATAAAAAAAAAGTATTTTTTAAAAATATGAACATCCTAAGACAAGACCCTATATTGGTGAGTATAGTGGATGAAGGGATTAAAATGGTGGCGAAACGAAGTAAAACATTGGGGGATACAGTATCTCCTAGTAATTTTTTAAGTAAAAATTTGTCTAATACTTGGCTGGCTCTAAAAGATAGTTACACATGTGGGAAAAAGACCTGTAAAATATTTGAATACATGGATAAAACAGATGGCTTTGTAGGTCAAGTAAAAAATAAGAGGTATAAAATTAACAGCTTTATAAACTGTGCTACGGACCATTTAATCTATCATTTACTGTACCTATTGCAAGAAATCTTATGTTGGCAGTAGTATTCGCAAGATGAAGGTCAGAATACAGGAACATCTAGCCGGTGTCAGAAAGATGCAATCCACCCATTCTGGAGCAGTGAGACACTTTGTTGAGTGCCACGCAGGCGCACTGGACAGTTTCAGGTGCTGTGGAATAGAACGGGTTGATCGCCCGCACAGCGGAGGAGACTGGGAGCACCGAGTGCGCCTGCGTGAAGCGTTCTGGATCCATGAACTGGATACTAGAGTTCCAATAGGTTTAAAGAAAAGGAATGATTTATCTTATATATACTAAGAATATATGTTGTGTACAAAATTGTAAACATTAAAAGAAATATTAATGAATATTTGTTATCAGCGATAGTAAGAGATTTGTGTTATTTTAATTAAGGATATGACGCGATGACGCACGTAACGCCCAGTTTACTATTTTAATGGACACACTGGTAGTAAGAGTTGAACTGTGATCAAGGGCAAAAAAAGCCATGCCTGAAACGCGTAGGTTTTAACCCAGTTTTTCTTTGTACCGTCTGCACTTGTTTATATGTCAATAAACCTAAGCATCTTTTTTCACCATAAACGCTGTAACCATTTTTTTCTTATACATCTTAATATGTTGGGCTCTTTGCCGGGAGCCAGGATTCCGAGCGAAGGTATGCTACTTAGTTCAGCTGGAGCAAGGAGTGCAAGCAAACAAGCAGAGGCCAGGTGAGAGATCCTTCATTTTTACGTATGTGTTTTTTACTCTTAATTTACTATTGCCAGCAAATAATGAGGGTCTGCTCCTTAGACGCAGCCAAGGCATTTAGAATAGTGTGGAGTGAAATTTCCTGTGGGTGGTCATGGAACAATTGAATTTTGGGCCTACATTCATAGCATGGGTAAAACTTTTCTACACTGAACCGAAAGTCTGTATGCAGATTAATGGTAATTTGTCACCCTCTTTTGGCTTGAGATGGAGAACAAGGCAAGGTTGCCCTATGTCACCATTGCTATTCGCCATTACTACTGAGCCGCTGGCATTATTGGTCACGGTGCACACTGCAATAGCGGGTTTTCTAAGGGAAAATCTTGGGGGAAAAGGTGGTGTTATATGCCAGTGACATGCTGCTATTTCTGGAGAATGCTACATCTTCCTTGAGGGCGGGAGTTGAGGTTATCACGGAGTTTGGGAGATATTCAGGACTTAGCATAAATTTGGAAAAATCTGTGATGTCGGTAGATGATCCCTCTGTCACTTGTGACCTACCACAAATCCCCATAAAGGGGTTGTCTCCCTACAAGGATTGCTTTTTATATTTAAGATCTTGCAAAAACAAGTCACTTTGCAAAATATGTCCATTAACAGTGTCCTACCTATTCTTAGATATCCCCTCCTGTATGGGCTTCATCAGCTCCTCAGGGCGCTAAGCTACAGACCTGTTCAATCTCTCATGATAGGCTGCCAGCAGTGGTTGCTATAGCTACAGGCCTGGCTTCCACTGCAGCCTAGTAGAAGTCAGTAAACACGCCCCTGAATTCAGAATGAAACCCAGTAAATCGGACTGAGGTAAGACGAATTGTTGTAGTGAGACAACCCCTTTAACAGCAGTGTCATCCTTTAAATACTTAGGGGTTCACATATCTATGTCCTTTAGGCAATTTGCCGAGACCGTTTATTTTCTGAGGTTTAGAGAGAAATCTAGAACATGCAGCAAGCTTTCTCTATCCGTGGTAGGCAGAGTTAATTTAATAAAATGATATGGATGCCATGATTACTCTTACACAATTCCTCAGTATGGGTACCTCAAAGATTTTTCTGCAAAAGTAATTCTTTGTTTAGAGTATTCATATGGGGTAGTGGACATGCTAGAATAAAACTGGAAACACTACCAGAGCCCAAGGATGAGACGGGAATTGAAGCTCCCAACCCCTTCATATATTTCATAGCGGCCCAGTTGCAGCATATAAGAGAGTGGAAAGAAGAGTCAAACATGGACAGAAACACAGAGCAAGGTTATTTTAATTCTAGACGTTTGTATGAAATACTTGAATCTAAGGGTTTCCAAAAAGGACATGATAGATATCCAACTTTGTTACTGATACATAAGTTATGGTCGAAAACCAAAGAGATTTGTGGAATATCAGGTATAACCCCATACACAGCAATATGGAATAATCCTTTATATCCTGAGCTGGCAGAGTTGGAAGGGCAAAATGATTGGAGAGAGAAAGGTGTACGTAGGTTCTCTTATATACTGGATAGAATAGGTGAAATCAAAGCATTTGATCATATTCAAACTGAATTTGCAATACCACACTTTGTTCTATAAATACCTTCAGCTCAGATATGCGTTACAAAAAGACAAAAACACTAAATTTGAGTTAAACAAGTTTGTAATTGAACTCCTACAGCAAAGTAAGCAGTCTAAGGCTATGTTCACACACCTTATTTTGGGGCGCATTTCGTGGCGTACTGCGCTCTAATACGAGCAAAATGTGCCCCAATCATTATGGTAATCTACAGTTCTCATAGATAACTATGAATTACACCTCCTTTCCCCAGGTGTACAATACGATCGTATTGTACACCCGGGGAGATAAGTGACATGTCGCTTATTCGCGGCGCGAAAAAAATGCATGTCTATGAGGCCGGCGGGCCACCGGTCCCCCGTGTCGCGACAGTACACACCGATCATCGTGACTCCGAATACCCGGCATAATTGCGGGGCGTACAGTACTCCCCGCAATTAAGCCGTGTTAACTTACCCTAAGGGATTGATATCACCTCTTTACACATCTGCTGCAAAAATATCTGGATCGGTTTCCTGCAATATTTCGTGACAGATGGGAAGGGAATATTGGGCCTCTGGAACTAAGAATCTGGGATTAGATATTGCAAATGTTGCCTAAAATCTGTCAGTGAACATCGTATGTCACAGCTATACCTAAATGACAGAGTATATCGCACACCACAATTTCTGCATAGAATAGGAATAAGATTCATCATTATGTAACTGATGCAATATACACCCCACTGGTATTTTACATATGATGTGGAATTGTCCGAAACTAAAACGGTACTGGAAAAATGTTATCAGATGCATCAATTCTGTTTTTCTCTATAAGCTTGGAAGATACTCCATTAACATGTATCCTGGGGCATGTAGAAGATTTACCTCTTGTATGCAATGAAAAATTGCAGTTGGTCACATACTATTCATGGCACATAAAGTTCTAGCACAGAAATCGTTGGATTCTGACCCACTCACGGTATCCAAATGTATTAAAGGGGTTTTGCCAAGAAGTGAGTTCCTCACCTAATAGGCTGATACTCCCCTCTTGAGGCTTAAAAAAAAGGGGGCTTTGTGTTTAAAAAAAACAAGTACCTGCTCTGTGATGTCATGGCTTCACCTCCCATGCACGCTCCTGATATTCAGTCTCTGTACTTGAGCAAACATGTTATTTGGCTAATCCGCAGGGGATAACTGCATTGTGCACAAGCTCTATTGGTTTTGTTTTCTCCCTCTTATCTGCCCAGGAGATAAGATAAGCTCTGAGCAGGCAGAGTTCTATAATTTGTTCACGAACTGCTGCGGGGTGGGGGGGGGGACTGAGCAGGGAGCCAGGGAGAGTCTGCATGTTTACTCAACATAATTACATTACAACCAGTAAAGCTCTTTCATGTGTCCTGCCATCAGATAAGAAGTGCAAACGATGCAAGAGCAGCCAGATCAGCTCCTGGTCATATCTAATGTAAACAGTCAGTAAACTAAGGGCATGTAAGTCAGGCTGTAGCTAACAGGCTTCACTTTTTTTTTTTAACCATAAACTTTTTATTGGTCAGATATAAAGTAATACAAACAGAATACAGTATATGTCAGACCAAATTTCAACTTTTATCCCCAAAACACAACCCAGCCCACCTCCCAAATCCATCTCCAGATTCAGAACAGTAAATATCCCTTACAATCAAATAGCAATACAATATTAATAACAGTCAGTTCCTATCACAATAAAAATTGTACCTGGCTGTCGGACGGCCTCCATCCACACAACTGCCATAGACAGTCCCATGAATCTCTACACGGAGACTCCCAACACCTATACCTAACTAAGTTAGGTGCAGCAAGACCAGAAGTATCCAGCCATTTAGCCCATATTTTATTATATTTAAGTTTGGCTCCTCTCTTATAATACACCCCTCTCTGCAATGCAATCAGCCAGTTGACTTTTTTAACAAACTCCTGTGCTGACGGAGGTTCTGCATCCAGCCACTTTGACGCTATTAACTTTCTTGCCATAAATAAAAGTCTAGATATCGTGATTTTCTCAGCCTCTGAAACCGTTAAGTCTCCTACATATCCCAAAATACAAACCCACGGATTCATTTCCACTGAAATTTGAAAAATACGCTGGATCAATTGGACAATACAAATCCAATATCGCTCTAGTTTAGGGCAATGCCAGAACATATGCATCAGAGAGGCCGGGTGGACATGACACCTATTACACAGAGGAGAGTCCCTTATTCCAATTTTATGCAGAAATAGGGGAGTTCTGTAAACTCCATGTATTAAGAATAATTGAGAGATTCGATGCTGTTCACTCACTGAAATCAATGGTATGGTCCCCAGTATCTCCTCCCAAATATTAGGCTCTATAGGGCCAATATCTCCTTCCCACCTACTACTTAAATCTAGTGGGTTTCTAGAAAAAAAGTTTGCCAACAAAAGTTTATATAAAGTGGATATTAGTCCCTTTGTTGTTTTGATGTTCTTGACCCGATCTATCGGAATAAACTTGGCATTATATTGAATTGTGTCTGATTTTTCTGCATTATAAGCGTGCCTAAGCTGTAAGTATTTATATAGCTGTGTATGCGGTAAAGCAAATTCCATTTGCAATTGCTGAAAACTTTTAAGCACCCCGTGATCTGTAAGTAGTTGGGAGACATATTGAAGGCCCCTAGATGCCCATGATCCGAATCCCTGGAGCACAAAAAGTTCGGACAACCAGGGGGTATTCCAAATCTCGGTATAGGATGTGCAGCCTTGAAGCCCAAAATCCACCCGCAATTTCCACCACAGTTTATGCATTAAATATAAAGTCGGGCTTCACTTTTTTTAATTATATATATTTAGAAAAGTGATTAAATACCCATTTTGGAGGATACCACGTCAACATTAGATCATGGCAAAACCCCTTTAAAGAAAAAAAAAAGGGGGGTAATTTCGTTGGAGAAAGGCATTTACCGGAAAAACAATGCCAATAACAAATTTTAAGAAATTGGGGCCTAAATAGGTAGATATGTCAGGACTGACACCTGCGCATTTGACAAAGGACAGAATTCTTGGACTAAGTTAGAGTTGTAATGTGGGACGTCTGGCACTAATGGAGGCAAAGTTTAGTAGGTCTTCTAGGCCACTTGTCTGATTTATCTTTCACTTGTGATAGATATTTGCTTTATGTAACTCTCTGTATGGGAACAATGGGATTGTTTCTTCTTTGTGTACATTGTATTTTTCAGTGTTATTTTTTCCACATTTAAGTATAAAAAGTTAAAGGGGTTGTCTCACTACACTGATTTGTCCTGTTTTCTTGGTTTCATTTTGAATCCAGGGTGTGTTTACTGGCTTCCACTAGGCTGCAGTAGAAGCCAGGTCTGTAGCTATAGCGACCAGCGCTTGCAGCCTATCAGGAGAGATCAAACAGGTCTGTAGCTTTAGTGACCTGAGGAGCTGATGCAGCCAATATAAGAGGGGATATCTAGGAATAGGTAGGACACTGTTAATGGACATATATTGCAAAGTGACTTGTTTTTGCAAGATCTTTAACATAAAAAGCAATCCTTGTAGCGAGACAACCCCTTTCATAAAAACTATTCAATAAAAAAACACTGGTAAAAGTAACGACTTGTAAGATTGTGTAGTCTAAGTGACCTTTAAGATGTCCCCAGCTATATGACACTTTCCAGCTGCTGCACTTGTACAGAATAATCTTTTATTGTGCCAAACGCATTAAACTTGGTATTGTTAGCTGTTCAAAAAATAGACCGGAACAAGCATCCTGGTTTAGTTGATCAGATCTCTATTGTTACTCACAGTTACTGCAGCCCAAAATACAATGAAATAAATAATGAAGCAGGACAGTAATTCTTTTTACATGATCGTTTATAGTACAATAGTTGAACTGCTCTGTGCATGTTATACTGGTGCCCAAAAAAATGCAAAATAAAATATTTTATACTTGTGCTTGAGTCAAATTATTATGACCCCTTCCCACTGTCTTGTCGGCAATGCATCACTCGTGAAGAAAGCCTTGTTTTGTGAGCTGACTTAGGTAGGTATATAAGGTGTATGATAGTAACAGGGGATATGTGTGTAAAAAGCCTGTCATGGGTAAAAGGGGAGATTTATCAGAATTGCAAAAAGGGGTGATTAATGGCTTTTGACATTTCTGGAACTACGCAGTTTATGAACTGTTCGATTAGATTAACTGCTGTGCTACGTGTATCGTGAGTGGTCAAATGGCACCACTGGAAATAAGCGACTTGAAAACTGTGCCATTGATGTGAGAGGTGAATGTTAACTATGAAAGTGCACAAAGGTGGACCAACACATTACAGTGGATCAGTTTATTGCCAAAATGAACCAGAGCGCTACCAGGCATGTGTCTGAAACCACTGTTCAGCTGACTCTATCACGTGAGGCTCCAAAGCAAAAGAATAGTCCCTGCACCTCTGCTAACATAGATTGGAAGTAAAGACTTCAATTTACCCAGCAGTATCTGAATGGGACCCCAACTGATTGGCAAAGTGTTGTCTTCTTTGACGAGTCAAGTTTTCTCCTACTTTAAACAGATGGATGTTGATTTGTCTGGTGAAAAACATCAGGGAAAAACACCCTGTGAGCATTGCTGGAAGGACACAAGATGGTGGTGGTGGCAGCATTATGGTCTGGGGAATGTTTTTGTGACATTCTATTAGGGTATGTTCACACGGCGTAATTGCGGAGCATACAGTACATGCCGCAATAGGGCGGGTGTTTTGGGAGTTGCGCTGATCAGCTCATATTCCCAAAGTACGCGGGGTGGGGGGGGACGGCAGCGGCGAATAATTGACATGCCGCTTATCTCCCCGCGCGTACAATAGGATTGTATTGCATGCGCAGGGGGATGAGGCGTAATCCATAGTTCTCTGAGAGCTATGGGTTACCGTAATTGCGGCGTGCATCTACCCTGTATTAAGTGCAATACGCGGCGAAATCCGCCTGCAATTACGCCTGAAAATAAGCCCACTTATTTTTCCTTAGGTGAATGGTATCTTTCAGCAAGATAATGCAACGTGTCACACGGCTAGAAATGTATGACATTGGTTGGAAGAGCATAACCAAGACTTTCAAGTACTATCCTGGCCATCCAATTCCCCTGATTTAAACCCAGTTAAGTGTCTGTGGAACCATCTTGGTCGTTGTGTACATCCTCTGGATTCTCCCACATGCTCCCTCCAGCAGCTGTAGTCAGCACTGCAGTCAGCATGGCTCCAGATATCTGTGACATCCTACCAGGACATTAATGAATTGCACCCAGTAAATCTAGCTGCGGCCTGTGCTGAATGTGTCTCCTCAGAGGTGTTAATACACTATATAGAAAAAGAACACATGTGAATGTTTTTCTCACTATCTGACTTGAAATCAGATAAACCATTATCCTGTTTAGGTCAATTAGGATTACCAGAATTATCTATATTTGCCAAATGCCAGAATAATGGGAGAGGGAGAATTATTAAAGCATTTTTATTACTGCCTGCAAAAGTCAAAACTTTACATAAATTTCATTAATATTTGGTAGCATTGCTCTTAAACTGTATGATTTGGGTCAAACGTTTTGGATATCCTTCCTCAAGCTTCTCACAACAGTTTGTAGGAGTTTTAGCCCAGGGCTTTGTGATGGCTACTCCAAAACATTGACTTGGTTATCCTTAAGCCACTTTGTAACCAGTTTGGCAGTATGCTTCGGGTCCATTTGGAATACCCATTTCCGCTTTCTGGCTGATGTCTTGAGGTGTTGCTTCAGTATTGCCACATAATTTTCTTTCCTCTTGATGCCATCTTGTGAAGTGCACCATTCCCTCCTGCATCAAACAACCCCAAAACCTCATGCTGTCCTCCCCGTGTTTCACAGTTTGAACGGTGTTCTTAGGCTTCCAAGCGTCTACCTTTTTCCTCCAAACATAACAATGGTCAGTATGACCAAACGGTTCAATTTTATTTTCATCAGCTTCCGCCAGCATCTTCACAAGGTGTTTTGCTTTTGTTCTTGGGTTGATATGCACATGTTTGGCCAAAGCACATTCATCTCTGACACACACAACCCTATCTCCTTCCTGAGTCGGTATGATGGCTGGACATTCCCATCTTGTTTGATACTTGAGTATTTTGGTTTGCACGGATGAACAAGGCAGCTTCGGTATCTGGAAATTGTATCCGAGGATGAAACAGACATGTGCAGGTCCACAATTCTCTTCCTGAGATCTTTTGCTAATTTCTTTTGACTTTACCATAGGTGTGTCTCTTTATTACATAGTTACATAGTACGGTTGAAAGAAGACTTAATAAATTCATAATGTCAATCAAGCTCAAACCAAGGGTGGGTAATATGAGGGTGAAGGGAGAGAGACATAGGACATGATTGCCCAGCCTCATCCACAGGTTAATTACCTTGACATCCCATAAGGCATGAACCAATTGCCTCCAGTGGAGGATCCCATCTCTGGACCCAAGAGCTCATGTGTGAGATCCCCATCTATGACACCAGAGCTCCTGGGGAGACCCCATATCTGACCCCAGAGCCTCCACCAGCCAGGATCCAGAATTTTACATGGCTTCGTAACCATTAATATTCTTTAGTTCCCAGGTAGGTATCTAAGTCTTTCTTGAAACTCTCAAACAGTTCCTCCCCGTGACCAGCTCCTCAGGTAGGCTATTCCACAGATTCACAGTTCTTACAGTGAAGAACGCTCTTCTCCTCTGGAGATTGAATCCTCGAAGGGAATGTCCCCTTGTCTTTTGAGGGGGCTTCACTTGAAATAATTTCTCCCCATACTTTTTGTAGGGACCATTTATATAATTAAATTTTCCCATGTCCCCCCAAGCCGTCTTTTCTCAAAACTAAATAAGTTAAATTCTCCCCCTTAAACCTCTCCTCATAAACTAAGATGCTCCATTCCCCTCTTATAAGTTTGGTTGCTCGTCTTTGTACTCTCTCTAGCTCCATACATCTCTTCTATAAACTGGGGCCCAGAACTGAACAGCATATTCCAAGTGAGACGCACCAATGCTTTGTACACGGTAGAATTAAACATCCTTGTCCCGAGATCCATGCTTCTTTTAATACACGCCAATTTCTTACTTGCCCTAGAGGCATCTGTTTGACATTGCATGCTATTCTTTTATCTATGATCTACAAGAACCGCCCAGATCTTTCTCAACAAGCGATTCTCCAAGTTTTTCTCCCCCTAGGACATATGATGCCTGTAGAGTATTTCTCCCCAGATGCAGAACCTTACATTTATCCACATTGAACCCCATTTGCCAAGTGGATGCCCAAGCACTAAGTGTGTCCAGGTCTGCTTGCAATTTATAAAAAAATCTTTCATAGTTTGCACTACCCTGCATAGCTTGGTGTAAATCTGCAAAAATCGAGAGGGTGCTATAGATCCCTTCCACTAAAATCATTAAATAAAAAAACATTAAAATAAGAGAAGACCTAATACTGAGCCCTGCGGCACACCACTCACAACCAGGGACCACTCAGAGTAGGAGTCATTTACCACCACACTCTGGGTACGATCCAGCAGCCATTTTTTGATCCAATTACACACTGTTATCTCTAACCCAAGGGATTCTAATTTAAACCCAACAAACTCTTTATGAGGGACAGTGTCAAATGCCTTTGAAAAGTCTAAAAACAACAATACCCAAACAGCTGCCCCGCTATCCTGACTTCTACTCACCTCTTCAAAAAAAAGAAATCAGATTGGTCTGAAAAGCTTCTGCCCCTTAGTAAATCCATGCTGGCAATCCCCTAATAATAATTGTGTTTGTCAACATACTCCTGTATATAGTCCCTTTATGAGCCCCTCAAACTTTTTTCCCCACAACAGATGTTAAACTTACGGGTCTATAATACCTGGGCAAAATTTGGGAACCTTTTTGAAGAGGGGGAACTACTTTTGCCTTTGCGCCAGTCTCCTGGTACTATACCAGTCACCAGGAATCTCTACATATCATGAAACAGGGGCACAGAGATAACCGAGCTGAGCTCTTTAAGAATTCTTGGGTGAATGCCATCAGGGCCTGGAGCCTTGTTCACATTCAGTTTATTTAACTTTGCTTTGACTTTTTCTACACTGAGCGAATTAATTATAGCAAATGATGTATTAACAGTACTGCCACCACCTACTTCTGCACTTGGTCCACCCCCATCAAATACTATTTCCATTGACAGTATAAAACTGAGCTAAAAGAACCTATTTAAGTTCCTCTGCCTTCTCTTGGTCACCAGTGACCAGCCCCCCATCACAGATTTTTAAGGGTCCTACTTGCTCTGACTTTGGCTTTTTGGAATTTATATGCTTAAAGAATTTCTTGGGGTTAGTCTTGCTGTCCTTGGCCACTTGCCTTTCATTTTGAATTTTAGCTGCTTTTATCACTTTTTTACAGATTTTATTAAGTTCTCTATAATTTTCAAAGGCTGATGCCGACCCCTCTGACTTAAATTTTTTTAAATTTGCCCTTTTTTTTATTGTTTATTGCCCTTTTTAACTGAAGGTAGAAGCCTTTGCTGGTTTTAGTTTTAATCGCCTATACTTGTTTAACCATAGGAATATTTTTTGGGCACTAAATTTTCCCAAAGTATATTTAAAGCTCCCCCATTTGGGCCTTCTATATCACCATTTGCTATAGCTGCTCCCATCTAGGTCCGGGTTGCATCCCTCAATAAGGAAAATTTTTACCCTTTTTAAATTAAATGTTTTTGCCTTCCCCCGCTCTGTTTTTTCTTTTTTTCCAGTTTACACTAAAGGTGAATTATATTGTGGTCACTGTTACCAAGATTTCAGAAACCGTGACCGCTCCGACTAGTTCTGCTTTGTTAGAAATGACCAGATCCAACAGAGCATCATTTCAGTGGGTTCCTCCACAAACTGCCCCATAAAATTACCTCTAACAATTGAGGAATTTCCTTCTCTTTTCAGTTGATGCAGAACCGTGACCCCAGTCAATGCCTGGGAAATTAAAGTCACCCATTATTATCACTGCCTGTGCTGCCCGCACCATTTGATTATGCTCTGTTTTCTTCTATCTCCTCATGAGGTTCGAGGGTCTATAGATTACACCAAAAATAATCTTTTCTGTATATTCCCCCCCTTTTATTTCCACCCACAATGTTTTCCACATCATTAGCTACTCCGCCCTGTATTACCTCTTTCAAAATTTGCTTTCCCTATTATTCCTTACATGCAGATACACTCCTCCTCCCCTCCTGTTTGCTCTGTCTTTCCTAAATAGATTAAAACCTTGAATGTTGACTGCCCAATCATGCGTGGTGTCCAGCCATGTTTCAGCAATACCTACCACATCAATCAGCTCCTCTACAACAAGCACCTCAAGTTCCCCCATTTTGGTTGCAAGACTTCTAGCATTTGTGAATAGACATTTTAAGTTCCCTTCCAGTTTTACACTTTCCGTCAACGGTTTAGGATTGTATCGAACATTTTCATTAGATGGCATGGGATCATACATTACCCGTTCAGTAGACATCATGGGATTAAACGTTACCTGTTTAGTAGACCGCATGGGATTTAACGTTACCTGTTCAGATGACGGCATTCAATTAAACATCTCTCCTTTGGTAGATGGCATGGGATTATACATTACCCATTCAGATGATGGCATGGGATTATACATTATACCTTTAGTGGACAGCATGTGATTTATTTATTACACAAATTAGTAGTGGCATGAGATTACATGAAATATTGTGGGTACCTATATCTTCAATGCTGGTTTGCAACACATGGATCTCCTTATCCGCTGGTCTACTCCACCTCCCCCATTCCGCTTCTCCACCCACTGATATAGTCTGCCCACTCTCTAACACTCTCTAACCTATTTACTCCTTCATTTTCTATAGTGTCCTCCCTCCTCATCCCTAGTTTAAATACTCCCGCACTCCTTCTAGAATTCTTTCCCCCAGCACAGCAGACCCCCTTCCATTCAGGTGCAATTTATCTGTAGAAAACCGATTGTACCCCAATGAAAAGTCAGCCCAGTGCTCTAAGAAACCCAAACCCCTCTGTCCTACACCAAGACTTTAGCCATGCATTTAACTCCCTGAACTCCCCTGTCTTTCCTGATAGCGCCCTGCACCAGCAGTATTCCGGAGACACAACCTTGGAGGTCCTTCCCTTCAGCTTTGAGCCTACTTCTTTAAAATTATTCTTCAGAATCCTCCACCTACCATGTATTCTGTCATTGGTTCCAACATGGACCACAACAGCTGGGTCATCGCCAGCCCCCCCCCAGTAAGTTATCCAGCTGGTCCAACACATGCCGAACCCTGGCACCAGGAGACAGCAAACCTTTCGGTTGAGGCAGTCCTGCGACAATTATTCTAACCGTTTTCCAGATTCTAGAATCCCCTACAACTACTAACTGTCTTTTCTTACCTGCATTCCCCTCCCCCCTACTACTAGTTGGGGTGCTCTTCCGGCTGCTAGAAGAGCAGTGTCCACTAGGGCTGCCATTTATGAGACTGATTCCCCAGCATTATCACCCAACTTGGCAATTTTTCTAGGAATCTAGAGGATAAACGGCCTTCCTTTTTCTGGTACCCCTAGAACTCCCCCTGTCTACATTAACCCCAACTACACAGCTCCTCCCCGCTGATCCAATAACTTCATTTCAATCGCCCTCAGTGTCACACTTGCTCCTCTAGGTCTAAAAAGCAAGCTACCGAGTAGCAACATGCTCACATCTGCTACAGCGGGATTTCACCCTGGAAACCTCTTGCTCCAGTAGTGCATACATATGGCAGATTGTGCACTGCTGGAAGTTGCCAGTGAACTGCCCATTATCCCGGTGCAAACAGCAATGAAGAGGGGGAAAAAAAAAAAAAATTAAGGGAAATTTAGGTATTAAATAAAGAGGTTTTGTTTACTTACCTGCTTTTCTCTCCTGTTTTTAACTCCGTTTTGTTAACTCCGCACTCTGTTCTCACAACAAGCACGCAGTGTGAACCAACCAAGCAATGGAGCACACCCCTGGAGCTCCACACCACTGAACTCAGATGTTGCCAATAAACCAGAAGCTTCCAAAGACATGACCTCCTATGGGCTGTCACAAATTGTTTAAAGGCATAGTAATCCTAGTGTATGTAAACTTTTGACTCTGCAGAAGATAATAAAAATGCCTTAAATTATCTCATATTATTCTGGCATTAGGGAGATGTAAATAATTTTGGTAATCCTAAGAGAATCCAGAAGAGAATTATGGACTTGCACAAGTCTGGATCATCCATGGGTGCAATTTCCTGATACCTGAAAGTGCCTCGTTCATCTGTACAAACATTTACACAAGTACAAACAAGATGGGAATGTTCAGCCATCATACCACTCAGGAAGGAGACAGGTTCTGTGTGTCAGATATGAATGTGCTTTGGTCTGACATGTGCATATCAACCCAAGAACAAAAGCAAAAGAACTTGTGAAGTTGCTGGCGGAAGCTGGTAAGATTGTGTCATTATCCACGGTACAGTAACAGTACTGTATGAAGATTGTCTGAAAGGCCACTCTGCTAGTAAGAAGCCATTATTCCAAAAGAAACCTATAAAAGCCAGGTTAATATTTGCAAATGCACACAGGAACAAAGACCTACATTTTTGGAGATATGTCCTGTGGTATGACAAAACTTAAATTGAACTGTTTGGCCATAATGATCATTCTTGCATTTGGCAGGAAAAGCATGTGAGTCTAAACACCATCCCAACTGTGAAACACGGGGGTGGCAGCATCATGTTGTGGGATTGTTCTGGTGCACTTCACAAAATAGATGGCATCATGAGGAAAGAAGATTATGTGGCAATACTGAAGTAACATCTCAAAACATCAGCCAGGAAGTTAAAGCTGGGGCGGAATTGGGTCTTCCAAATGGACAATGACCTGAAGCATACTGCCGAACTGATTACAAAGTGGCTTAAGGATAACCAAGTCAATGTTTAGGAGTAGCCATCACAAAGCCCTGATCTCAATTCTATTGAAAAATGTATTAGCAAAGTAGGTGCGAGCAAGGCAACCCACAAACATGGTTCAGTTACACCTGTTCTGTCAGGAGGAATGGGCCAAAATCTTTACCATCTATTGTGAGAAGCTTGTGGAAGGCTATCCAAAATGTTTGACCCAAGTCATACAGTTTAAAGGCAATACTACCGAATACTAATGAAATGTATGTAAACTTTTGACTTTGCAGAAAGTAATAAAAATGCCTCTCTCTCATTATTCTGGCATTTGGCAAATATACTCTGTAAATAATTTTGGTAATCCTGATTGACCTAAAACTGGTAAAGTTTTTATTCTGATTTATATGTCAGATAGTGAGAAAACATGCATATGTGTCTTTTTATATAGTGTATGTGAACTTCTGGTTTCAACTCCAGAACCTACACCCATTCACAGGTACAAAGGAGATATGTAACCAATCTTTTAATCATGTAATCAATCCTATTTTTTTTATTAATTGCAAATTTTTTCCTTTCGTTATCTAGAACGTGCTACGTGTCTTTATTATTGAAGCAGAAAACCTTATTGCAAAGGATAACTTTATGGGAGGCATGATTAAAGGAAAGTCTGACCCCTATGTTATTGTACGATCCGGAGGAAAATCTATGCAAACCAGAGTAATAAAGGACACTTTAAATACACGCTGGGATCGAGACCTTTGAGTATTATTTACACCGTTTTTATAGTTTTTACTGAAAAGTTTTTTACCAAAAAATATGATACAGATAAATTGTACTTATCCTGCAGATATTGGTCACTGATGTCCCTGGGCAGGAAATTGAATTTTATCTTATTTGACAAAGATATTAGACAAAGATGATGCTCTTGGAAGGTCAGTATATGTGAATTAAAAATCTGTTATCTTCGTAAAAGACCATTAATTTCAGGTCAATTTAAAAAAAAAATGTAAGAGGAATAATCAGTGTAAAATATTTACTATCACAATATTATTATGCAATAAGGTGAAGCAATCCAGCTAGTAAACCCCTACAGAAGTTCCTTAAAATTGCTCTGTACTGTCAGAAGAATATCTGCAGCATTATAGCCGCCTACAAGGGTAAGTTCATACTATAAACAATGCTCTCTGTTGGCCATATACAGGGAGAGAAAGCATCCAGCTAAAAGGTACTCTGCATTGATTTAAAAACCTGTGAAAAAAACTTTTTTGAAAAACATGAGCCTAGGTGCACACTGGTGTGGCAGCAATATACATACACATTCCAATATCAGCAGCGCACTATTAACCAAAAAATTACTAAAAGGCACATAGGAAGTTTTGGAAAAGCATTTGTGCTACTTAGGATACATGAAAAAAAAATGTCAAAGAAGTTTCTTGGATGTGCAGAATCAAATATGGTTTTCTAGACATGCCATAACCACGTAACACCACCACATGCATATTAAAAGTTAATATACTTGCTACCTGTCACTAAATAGCCCCATAAATAAGTGACTACACAATATCACCATGCTGCTACATAGCGACAGAATAATACCAGCATGCCATAACCACGTTGCACCACATGCATATTAAATGTCAAGATACCTGCTACCTGTCAGTGAATAGTTCCTACAAACCAGTATTACTACCATGACATAACCTACCTCTCTTTATCTCTCACTCTTTTTCTTTATTTCGCCCTTTCTCTCTTTCTTTTTCTTTCTCTTTAAAGAGTTAGGGGGGAGCAGAGTGAACAAAGGGTGTGTTATATGGGTGGGGGAGTGAATCTAGCATAAAGTA